>JAODUI010000030.1:4253178-4269301 GCA_027563995.1 Papilio gigon | reverse complement strand
GATTACGTTAATTAACATTTCCCCACACTGGGAATACCAATTATGGACTCGATATTTCTGATTTCATTTCCTAGATTATGAGACAAATATAAATTTATGGAAAAGATTTGAAAAAGAAAAGATTTTATGAAACACAGTTTGCTGTGATTTGAATTTTAGTAAGTTTGTTCTTAAATAGTGTTTATATTTGGAACGTAATAAATGAAGATTTTCGGATTATCAAAAAGATTGTTCGGAAATTATAAAGTACTGTTGCATATTACGAGCAATATAATAACAAAAAAAGTGTGTTATTAAGATGTTAAGAGTAATATAAAATTAAAATTGAAAAGTTAACATCTAATAGTGAACAATTAATTTACGCAGACAACTAATTACATTAACGTGAAATAGTGGCGAAGTGTAACTTGTGAGGCAAATTGTCCTCAAACTTTTGATTGATCTTCAGATGTAATAAAGTTTACTCCTTAATTAGTTTGCTAATATTATAACTTGGGCTTTACACATATATCATTGACAGTTCGATATACATAGTTAAATAGTTAAGGGGAAAAAGATTTAAGTAAAGAACTGGGTAACATCGCGAAGGATCGAGTTAGGCGGAGACTTTAGTCGGAGGCCACGACACACTTCGAGTCGCTGCGTCACTCTAGAGATCTTTAATTAGTACAAATGATGCAAAATATCATTATCTAATTAAATCGATAGTAACAATACTGTATAAAATATTGTACCGTATTCGGTTGAGATGTAATTTTTTCTTAAACCCCTTGGATAAGAAATAACAAGCATCATTGGTGTAAACCAGAGGATAATCAATTTGTCCTTTTCTCCTGATCTTTGCACGTATTAACGACTTCCGTATATCTCTGTATCCTTTTTTTGCGAATCCCACATTGAAATAAAGTGTTGGTTTAAAATATATTGTACGGTTTATTTATGTTTGAAACAAAAGACGATTTTACATTACATCTATAAGAAGTGAACTACAAGAGTGTGAGTTCTTCTTTTGTTTTTGCTTTTTATAGACTATATGTACTCTTTTGTTTCTCCATACATTTCATCGTATACAAAAATAACTTGTAGTAAAACGTAAACTGTTTAAGCATCTAATGCAATTTTATCGTCATCTGTAGTAAACGAGAAACTTCAATTAACAGAATATCCTAAGGCTATAGACGCAATATTGAGCTCAATCACGTAACGTTAGTAATAAATAATACGCCGTTGAGACTGCAGGGACTGACTTAATTAACTGTGTTACATTTAGATTAGATTACAGAACTAGGTCTTTGATAAACAATATAGTATTTTTAACGGTGTTCTAAAGTTTAAATGTCCTTCTGTGAGGAAAGTAAGAAAAGATTGCGTGAAAGAGAATATGCGTAAGAAGGAGGTTTGTTTAGATATGATGACCTTCTTGGAAAAAAGGCAGTATGATTATAATTGGGTATTCAAATGAATATCCTGAATTAATTTCAAAAGAGCTTTCACCTATAATAGTGTTAATTCACCCACTTAAAGATTTTTTTTAATGAATTTAATATACAGTCAAAATATACTCCATCAACGCGTTGGCCCGGATCGGATGAAATATTTTAGGACTGTTTCGAACATATTCGTGACACCTGCTTCCGAAATCAGTGAACTCGATGAGTTTCAATATTAATAACAAAGTTGTGATTGAACTTTCACCGGAATGAGTATTTCGGGTTAGGCGCATCAGTGAGGAAACTAAAATGAGTTAATTCAGTGTTACAGTAACAGAGCATGTTGTCGGATTCAATTATTTTTGAAGCTAGAATTTTAAATACCATTATCAATTTGTATTATATATTTTTATTTCGACTAACTGTTATTTTGTTTTCACAAAATTAAATCCGAAATTATTTATATGAATTAATTAACAATATTTCCTATGTAATGTAATGGTTATCGTGGCAGTCGATGGTGGAGGTCTATGTTAAGCAGTACCTTAGGATGATGAAGAAATTTTACACTATAGTTCTTATAAGTTTTGTCGATGAGAACAGTATGAAGTTCATCAATTGTAAATTCTTCAAAGCACAGCATTGAATTAACGTTACAAAGTATTGAGAGAATTACGACAGAAATTTGCATTAACAAGAGACATATTCCCGTCGCTAATTACTAATTAGAAGAAAAAGACTGAACAAAGACGTAAAACGAAACTCTTAATAATGAGGGAGATAATTGAAAAGAAAATTGTGGCAATATTAAGCGTTTAATAATTTGTTCGAATTATTTAGAACAAAAAAAAAAGTTTAATACTACGCTAAGATATTCCCTATTTATTATGTACCTTTTGAATTATTATTTTGAGAGTCGAGTTAAAGACAACCTATGTAATATCACCAAACATTTAAAATTACCAAAGTTTACATTTTTAAAACTATAGTATTAAAATAAGTGGAATTGGTTATAGTTTTTGGGCATGATAAAATATAAGACTACTTGAAAGTGCGTATCAGAACATAACGAAACGAGTCAAGAAAAGGTCAAAGTCAAATAAAATTGCGAGTATTAGTGAGGCGGATGGGGAAAAGACAGAAAAAGGTTAAGTTTCAGCGAGAGGAAAAAGAAAGGCCCCATGTGAACAGGCTAATTTGACCGCAAAGTATTAAATATACATCGCAAGGGCCGCGTAGAATTCGCATAAGAAAGGATCACATGTGAGGTCCTATGAAACTTTGATATGTTTTTTTGTTCAGACAGTTTTCTCTGTCCCTATTTCTACACGAATCCGCACTACACATCGATGTTTTAGTCAACCATGCTCTCCATTAAGAGTATTTTGTGTACGCATACTAAATTATTATAACCCATTTATTATTTAAATGTATTGTTAGTTTAATTTTATTACAGTTAATTGAATAGAATAATATTATAGGAATGTATGATTAGTTATGTAAATTTTAATTTTAATTAAAATAGAATAAAGTCTAAGAGAGGAATGACAATTTTTGCGTTTTAAGGGACCGATGAAACCTTCATAAGGAAGGATTAAGATTGCGATTGAAATTTAACTTGCAAAGTATTCAAATTTAGAATGAGGTTGAATTAATTTTCCATAAATCTCTGAACGTTGAAATATGAAACAGTCCTTTTTAGTCACCACTTTTTTCAATTATTGCAAACATTTAGGAATTTAAATTATTATCTTCTCATACTTCATAATAATTGAAGCTAAGAAAAAATAACAATATTATTGTAAAATACATTACTGAAACAGCCTGAAACAACCCAGCCCTGGCTACTAAACACAAATAATTTAATAAATATAAAAAATAATAGAAACAAATGAATCTCTATTTTCTTGGCCTTATTATTTTTTATTCATCTTCTTATTTTCTTACTTACTTTATTGATGCCTTTATTATTTTAAGAACATTAATGTTTTAATCAAAAAAAAGAAAATTTCGAATCTTAGTTCTCTCATTTCCGGCGCGGCTAAAATGCAAGAATATTGCAGAAAAGATAATGATATTGTTACCTTTTGACTTTGATCATAAAACGCAGATGCGCTAGTGATGTAACGCTCTTGGATTCTTGACGTGTATAGTGATCAGACCTCTTGCTGATTGTCACGTTGTGTTATTATTATAACTTTAGTCCCGTGTAGTGAGTACAGTATAGTTTAACCTCTAGTCTACACTACCAGTACAAACGTTAGATTACACGAGGAACACCAGATATTCAATATATAATCTATACAGGTCAATTTGTTTAAAGTTAATTTGAATTTATAAACATTTCCTAGTCCAGTCTTCGCAGTTTAATGATCAGATTTCCACGTAAATAACGCAAATAAACGAGTAGGCTTCTGAGAAAAGTCAAGCGAAATAGGTCGCGCGGATCGAATCTTTTGGGACGTTAAAACAAGCGATTTACATTTATTATTACCGTGCCTTGATCTATATATAAAGCTTATAAACATCAACATCAACAGATTTTATCGTTGGTGAACAAAGATAAAAAAATTTCTTTATAAAACATAATCTACACACGAATATTTCATTACCGTTTACTTGTTTGACTGAATTGTTGACTTGAATTTCAAATTCTATTGGGATAGTAATTTTTAAATATTCCAATAGCCACAAAACAAAGTGGCATTTTCAGGGACGATGAGTTCCTGTGGCTTTTCTAATTTGTTTCCAATATAAATTTGTACGGTTACGTTTTCAATTACACACTATGATGTGTAATCAAACTCCTAAAAATATTAAATGGAATGTCTGTATATTAGTATGTGAAATTTTGTTTAAAACCATTTTCTAGAATGAATGTTGAACAGAAACCGAGTTGACATTATTTTTCAATTGAATCCGATAGATGGTGCTGTCAGAACAATTAATGATAATTTAATTGTTTTGAAAAAATCAAAGAATGAAGTAATAGAAAACGTCGCGATTTTTGTGAAAGATTGGTGGAACCATCTAATGCTGGGTGAAGCAACGTTCTTGTAGGATTAATGTTAGACCTATAAATTAATTTCAAGTTTATTTGCACGTAAAATATAATGTATAATTGTAGAAATGATAAACGGGTCGCGACTGGACTGAGTTGTTTCATTGTTCATTAAAATTTAACCCGACTTCCTGCGACACGGCCTCCGGCTTACTCTACACTTTATTTATAATTCCTGCATTGTATTTACTTCTTATTTATATGAACAATATTCTTAATATAATTGATATGTCAATATTATTATGCATTTTTTTCTAAACTAATGAAAGGTAAAGGTTTTTCTACATATGTTTATAGACCGACACAATCATATCACCTAGTGCATACGTAAAAGTAAATTATGATAGCTCACTAGCGCCCTCTGTAAATATTAAAAAAAAACTGTCGCAAAATCATTTAGCTGTAGCTGTCATGTCATTTTCATTTTATCTCATTCAATGTCTAACTAAGTTTTACATATTTTTGGACTCACTTCATCGCGGTAGTAGCCCCTTCCTCATCGGACCAGATATGCTGGTTGAGTTTTTAGTATCTCTAACCAAAACCGACGGTACAACAAAATTGTGTATGATGGTAAGTTTCTCTTACGTTTGTGTAGTTTTTTTTGGATGTTACTGTACACTTTTTATTTAAAATAATTAACGATTACATTGCAGTGATGAATGTATAAACAAAATAAGGAATTTTTATAACTCAAGCTTCGGCGCAAAGCTCTTAACGTATTACGTGTTTGTGTTGCTGCGGCAGTCAACCGTCTCTTGACTTTAAATATTACTTCATTCTTCGTGCAACTTCCGCCATATTGTTTCATTTGCGAGATGCTACGCAAAGAAATGAATCCGCCTCTGCATTTCGCTTTAAAAACTTTCATAATTACTTACCACAAAATTTGAGACTCCTTTTACAAAGACTCAACTACCAACAAACAGACAATGTTTGTTCACGAAAGTTACATGTTTAAAAGCTAAATTATTTTCATGTCTATCCTGTACCAACTGTCACAGTGACTGTACTTGATGAATTAAAAATTTCAACTGCTCGATGTCTCTTTTATACTCTATTGTTAAGATATTAGAATCGCAGTTATTTTTATAAACGTCAAAATAGCGGATGGCCAAATAATACATTTAACTTCAGTTCCTACTAGCAGCGTACTGGCGCTCCCGTACTTTTTTTGTGACTGGACTGTCACTGTTTGCCTTCAAGAGGCATTTACAGCGTTTCCACACGGTCAACTAGTAATGGGTATAGAGCTACTAAATCTTACCCAACGCTTTAATAAGGGCTTCTCAGGCTACCTATGGTTGTCCATTGGTGTTGTCATCCTAAAATCTCTATTACCAAAACTCTTGGAGTTGCCAACACAACAAGCTTATTATTCCTAACACTATTATATAAAGCATCATTTATTTACTGTGTTATGTAAGATCATAGCAACTTTTTAAATTTGAATATATCTTGTCATAGTAACTAACGTTTGTGACAGGTTTTAGAATTAATATTATCAAGCGATTAAACTAAGAGGGTGAGTAAATTAGAAAAATCATAATGCAGGTGAAGCCGCAAGGTAAAACCTAGTTCAATAAAAATACAACTGCATGTATATATTGATACAATTGAATTCTGATTTGATTAAAGTTTTATGACTATAAAAAAACATCCATACATGGAACAGCTGGATTGATGCGTTTGAAACGGAAATGAGATGAGTAAGAGTTGAAATGTATAGTAAATATATTCTAATAGATATGCAAGTAAGAGAAGCGGTCGCTCGTATTTATTATGTTTTCGATGAAATAATGAAATTCACTTTTACGTCATAATTTCGTACAGAAAACAGGTGAGGGAAATTGGTTTGACTTTTATATAATAAAATATTCTCCACAACGGTGGATAAAATAATAAATTTTCTACACAATTTTACTGGATTGAGGTCACACGTAATTCGTGGAAGGAAAATTCAATAAACGTTACCCAAATAACATTTTAAATATGGGGAAGATGTACGCCTTTCGAATTTATACTGTTTATAAATTAAAATTAAGGAAGGTTCCAAGAATTAATCTTTACACACAAATGTATCAAGAACAGGTTGTTTTGTAACACATACCAATTAAACCTTTTGGTTTTGTTAAACCTCTGGTAATTTGTAATACAAAATTTAACTCATTATACACTTTTCACACACCACCTTTTGAGTGCCTTAATCTTACTAATATTATGAAGCGCCAATAGCCTAATGGTTAAGGGTACGGACTACAGATCTATCGGTCGTGGGTTCGAATCCCGTCATTGAACTATTGTTGTGAATCATATCCTAACACAAGCTTTTTCAAGCTTACCAAGAATGGTTATAAAAAAATATTTAGTAAACTATGAATGACTTTTAAAAAAACTATTTAAAAAAATTAGAAAAAAAATAAAAACACGTAAGTTTGGATGGATGTTCGTAACTTCGCGTTTCTAAAACAGTTCCCCGGAACTCGATAAAATAGAACACAGTCTGTAAGAAAACGAGGACTTCTAAGCGCTTTTTCTATAACACGCAGACGGAGTCAGGAGAGACAGCTAGTGCAGGCGTAAATTCGAAAATAGTTTTGCGAGTAGTTCAATCCTTGTTAATCTAAAAAAATTGTCTGGCGAGGTACTCGGGCTGTTATTAAAACTAACATTGGTAACTTTGTAACAACTTGTTTATTATTATAATATTTTGAATCTATTATTTTTTCTTTGACAAACTCGACAATGACACGTAGTGACAACAAGCTCACGTTTTATTATGTTTACTAAAATAGCTACAAAGACACGCGGAGTTTTCTACTAAACTCTATCATAGCAGCGAATCTAGAATTAATTAAAAGTTTTAATGAAATTTTGTTAGGACGAGAAATTTCTTAGAAGTCAGACATAATTTTATACAAAGTAGCTTTTCCAAATTTGCAACGAACCTAATTTTTGTTTGGTATTATATCATGTTGCTGATATTTATTACGTTTATTTTTATTAAATTACCATTATAAACTTTTCTATTTTCCTTCGATTTTACATTAGCTCTGTTTTGTTTATATTGTACTAAAAATTAACGATTCCATTTCGTCATTCTCACCTTCAAATTTCAATTTGACAACTTCATTAGTTGAATTCTCTATAGACTCTCCTTAAACTCTAAACATTCAACCAGACGAATGTCAAACTGTCTAAACGAGAATTCTAACGTAGGGTAGTTTGAATAATACTTTGATTGAATTAATATGAGACTCGTCATTATGATTTATGTCAGATCCTTTATCATTCATAAACCTCAATATATATCTTATCAACGTTTAATATCACATTGGTAAGACCGTTTACAACCTGGACGTTTATTAATCTAAAATTATTAGTTTACGTTAAAACGATAACAATAAAAATATTGCTTTTCTACAATTGTTTTCCGTACAATATCTGAAGTCCGATAAACGCTTATCTTTCCGTGTTTTATAGCCATTTGTCATTTTAATCTTAGAAAATTAAAATCCGTAGTAGAATTTAAAAAAAAATGTAGAACTAAAAAATAGGTCACGACTGAACTTGCACTTGCATGATTCATTAAATTTTAAGTGGTCCTGTGTCGGGCCGCTTAGTCCGCCTCACCGCTCGCCGCTCGCCGCTCGCCGCTCACCGCTCGCCGCTCCACGCGCATTGCTAATTTCTACGTCATGTTCCAAGAAAGAAATTAGGTCTTGAAAAGAGTCAGAAACTGTGTTAAACTATTCTCTTAGAAATTAAAAAAAAAAGTAAAAAGGATAAAAACCTATGAAATCACGAAGCAATCAAATCGTAACAAAGAGACTAACGTGATTTAAACTACAAAAGAAAATATAAGAGTCATGTCCTACAAAATGGGATTTTGTCGAACGCCACTGAAATGCAATCAACGTGCGATGAATAATTTTCTTTGTAGTCGCATCAATCCTAGTTATATTCTATGAAATTTTGTTCATCACGGGAGAGGACAAATAACACCTTTAAAAAAAACGTAGTGAGCAAAAAATTTTTATGAAATAATTTTTTTTTCGTATTTTATATTTTTTTTTATAGGAGAAAGGGAAAACGAGCAGCAGGATCGCAAACGTGGTCGTCGACTCCCATTGACAACATTAGAGGAGCAGAAGCATTGCTGGCCTTTGAGAAAGAGATCCCTTATTTTTTATTAGATTACATTTCGTATTGTATTCTATAGATCGATTGTAACTAAACAAATCATCTTTAACCTGCCCTTTTTCTTACGGAAGGTCGGCAAAGCCTGTCCTCTATGATGTGCAACATCTGTCATCCGAACTTACTTCCTTCTTACGTATATCCTCTTTCACACGATCCATCTACAAATTTATCGGTCTTCCTCTACCTTTATAACCGTTTCCATTCAATCTCACCGTCTTGTTCATGTTCTCATCTCTTCTTCATTGTAATCTAAGAACTACATCAATATCTTACTTTATTTATACACGAAGCTTTTGTTAAACCCGAATATTGCTTACAACTTAATTTATATGAATATTTTGGAAATTCTCTTGTGTCGGAGGCCAAGACCCACTTCGGGTCGCTGCGCCAGCGGAGTAAGTAAGTAAGTAAGTATTTTGGAAATTCACTCGACTACGTCCAATGTTATTTGGACGCATTACTAGTACGGCATACACCAGCAATATAACACACTAGATTAAGGCTATTTCAATGCTCGTCTCAAGTATTCCTGCCTTAGGCTGCTCGAGCTTTATCGACTAAATTTCAGCTCAACAAGGATACCGATATAAACTAGAAACTGCGCAGTGAATATTGCAACAGACATCGCATATGAAACTACTAGAATTTTGAAGGATCGTTAAAGTGCAATTCTTCAAACAAGTATTGTAACATAAGAAAGAATTAAATTATACAAAACACTTTGAACTTCGAAAATTATGTTAAATCTAAGCGAATAAATTGTACCATGATATTGTTTTAAAAACTTTATAACAATGGATGTTGTTTTTTTTATAAAGTGATTGTGATTGAATAGGTAAAGTTCTCTACACAACTTTTAACTGAACAAACCAACTGTACAGTTAATAAATTAGATGTGTAGCGGGCTTAACATAATTGTTGTTAACATACCGTGAACTGTGTTTTTTTTTTTCAATCATATATCATATATAGACAAGATATTGTCACACACGTAGGTCGTTTTACGATCTTCAATTATCACCTCAACATTAATTATTTGCTTGTAAATAGTAGCGAGTACAGGGAAGCATTTTAATTCACGAAGTAAATATGCATAAAGTTGAAAAAGAGCCCCTCATTAATTAACATTAATGACAATTACCTTTGTTAAACAAGCGAGCCGAAAGCAATTTTAATTTTAAATAAACGAATAAAATTATGTTCAATTACATTTTTGTTATTAATTAGTACCCTATTTGACGCTAGATGGCGGATACAATGTTTGAAATAAAAATAGCCAGCCGAGGGTCAACAGAAAATTATAAATTAAGCGTTTTTAATACAATATTTAACTAATTACCTTAATAAGGTTAAAAGAATTTGTTAAAAACTCGATTGTAATATTTTTAAAATATTCTAATACCGAGTTTCAGTGTTTGATTTGGTTTTCATGTTCTCTTGTTTTATTATTTAAACTAAAATATAAGTACGTTTATCACACAACATATGAATGACAATTATTCTGTAAAAATGTTTAAGTAAACAGCAATATTTCTGTTTGTAATCAATTTAAAGCTGTCCTCCAGTGTTCTCATGTGTTAAAGTATCATATTCAAGCAGTGTTCTTGTAAAAGACTTGAAAAGCAACGTCAGATCTTGAGTCAAGGGGCATTAGGAGCCCTAAGACTCGCTCCTGTCTCATTTTTAGAGTTACAAATCGTTTTTTACTTGTTAACAATTAAACCTATAGGTTTGTAGAAGTAACATTGTTGTAATTGATGATATAAACTGTTTTTATTCTTTTGTATTATTAAAGTTTAAGTATTTTTTTTCGTAATAAAAAATATAATAATTTTAACACAGAAGATATTATATATTTATTTAACTTTTTGGAATCAGCATGACATTTTAAATTATTTCCGAAAATAATTCGTGTTTTAAGCTCCGAATTTAACAAACATATCCACGCTACAACGATGAAAGAGATTTCTAGAAATCCGTACATGAATGATTTTAGTAAAAACAAAATGTTCCATTTACAAATAAAATATTACATTTTGATGAAGTTACTGACAAAAGTTTGAATCGTGAACACTCCATTTAAAACAAATGTAACAATTTTCAATCGAAAACATAGTTTGGAACCCATATCAAGAGACTAATATAAATTAGTAAGTCAAAGAAGTAATAAAACATGAAATATTGCCATTGTAACATTTATAAATAAACAATACGTAAATATATTAATTAATTAAACTTGTAACATTTATAGCTGTGTTTACAATTTCGAGAAAGGTAAACTCCAACCCGTTTGACTTTATCCCTTGAACGATCAAATATTTGAGATTCGTTAAATTGTAAGATAATTAACATTGATTTCTGTTTTATTCCGATATTTAATAATAACCCTAAAGTTTCAATGAATATAAATGAAGCCTCTGAAGTTGCCGAATAAATTAAAAAGTGACCATTCTATTTAAAACACACGCTCATGAGATTTGAGACCAATACATAGAGGGATGTGTACCGACTCGATAGAACTGATTTGTCATAAAAGTGGCATGGCATGACTGACTTGATTATCATCATCAGCTCACCATACCTCTCCACTTACTAAACTGGAAGGGCAAAAAATAAGCCAAATATATCTGGTACAAATTTATTTATATTCATTTATCGCAACTGTATAAATTGCTGTTGGTTTTCCTTGAATACGATTAAAGAACCGCGACGTTTTTCTTGAAAGAATTTTTTAATTCAAGTGATTTTAGTAAACCAACTAAAAACAAAAGGCGGGGACACAAAGCGATGGCAGATAGTCCGCCGCCGCTAATTGGACGGAAATGATAGAGAACATTTGTACAACAAAACGGTAACAAGTACTTTGCCTTCGCTTTCAAAGAGGTTTGAATAATTTAAAAAAAAAAGATCAAAAATACTACAAACTTTAATTAAAATTTTGTTTTACTTTGATTTTGTACTCCTTGAAACAACCAACGTTGCGTGCAAAAATATAAAAAAAAATACTTTGGCATTTTTGTTGTTAAAATATTGCATAAAGCTTATTCCGGACATTTAGAAGTTAATAATGTATCTATTACTTAATGTATATAATATATATTAAAATATCGTAATTATTATACAATTATTTAGGTTACCTTACCTTAACAAAACTAGCTTACGTTTCACATATAAAAAAAGTACTAACAGTTGGGACTGGAAAAAAGAAATATAGAGAATATTTTAACATATATGGAGTGTCATTATTTTGTGAATATATATTATGTTTGCTCAAGAGATTAACTCGTGGTATATAAGCGCAATGTACACAAACCAAGCTCGGGCACCGCACGGAAAATACAAGACAAAATTTATTATTTTATCTCCTGAGGTTGAGCATACTTCATTACGTGAACGACAAGCCAATTGTGAGCTACCTGTGTTTTTAATTAAAATTTTGATTTACCGCTTGTGTTACTTAGTAACATGTAGGTTTTGATGTCCTTACGAATAGTAACTACCATACAAGTAGTTAAGTTCTCTCACTAGTCTTACATTTCGAAATCATACTCAGAAAAAAACATGTTTATCAATTTTTGGAAGGATGTGCATGCGACAGGCGAAACTCTGGGATCTTCGGTAGAACGCACCGGTGCACCCGGCAGTTGATGCACACTTCAAAATAACAGAGGGTTCGATAGAACGTAATTCGTGTTAACGAAAACTTGCTTTTATATATTCATATTGAAATCGACAAAATTTACATGGTTCTTCAGAAGTTACATATAGGTACAGAAAGATCGATTTAGAACGAGAGTGTGCGACCGTCAATTGTTTATGTAGGCCATCACACGGCAGTTATCGCCACAACAATTTCAATGTTCTTCTGACAATCGATAGTACATATGTTTTCTCAAAAAAAAAGTTACACGACATTTTCTTATATAGTTTTCATATAAAAAAAATATAACAGCATCATAATTCTGAAGCTATGGAAACTAGGCCAAGTGCAGCTTCTGACACTTGGTTAACACTTCTCAGTTCACACCCAGTCAAGGATGAAATGTCACGAACAAGCGTACGAAGTGGAACGAGCATACAACTAGAACTCGAGACTTAGGAGTTAGGATTTAGCATTGAATTATAGCTGGACGCATAACGCGTTTAATGCATCGAAACATAATATATTTGAATACTATATTCAAATTTCGAACATATTATAAGATTAATTTTGATTATATAGATTCAAAAAAGTTCATCATTGATTTATAATTTAAATTCAAATAAAGTCATACATTTAAACTATCATCGACGGAAATGATAGAGAACATTTGTACAACAAAACGGTAACAAGTACTTTGCCTTCGCTTTCAAAGAGGTTTGAATAATTAAAAAAAAAAAGATCAAAAATACTACTATTATCAATCCATCCAAGTTCTAACTTCCCACCCAAATTGTATGAGCAAATTGTTACTTTAACAACTGATGTCAGGAATTACTTGGTCGTTAAACAGTTCGTATGTTTGTGTTAAGGAACTCGGAGTTTGATCAGCTTATTGTTAGATCTGATCAATTATAACTGTTCCCATCCAACCGTCGAATACAACGAACTTCGTTAAGTTATGGAATAATGTCGTAGTACTATTTTCTCACTCACCGCATACTGTGGAAGGCATTGGGAAAGGCCTATGTCTAACAGTGGGAAGACAGGGGCTGATGATGATGATGATTGCTTTCTAAAGTCTATGTAGTAATATAATTGTGTGATGTGACACAATTAAAAACTTAATAGAACGATTAATTACTATATTAAAGAATGAGGATCATTCGAAACAGGCTTGTATGTATGTTGTTTGTATGTTACAATACACAGAAGTATAGACACGTCCATTTTGTTTTATTTAAATTCTTCTATAAATCTAAGATTTTTTTTATTACTCGAAAAACAAGATATCGTTAATACGTAAAACGAAAAATTTATTTGTTTTTAAAGAAACTACGCGAACGAATAATATTGAAAAACACCAGTTCGAATTAAACTGTTTTTTTTTTTTAATTTTAAATAATGTCAGACTACTTGAATACATTTATAAGTTATTTTGATTTGTACGGACTCCGCATCTTTGTACCCCCAGGTATTTTAATTTACATATCGGAGCAATTGCTTCAGGGAAATACCCCTAAACTTTCTGACTTGTTGTGTTTTGCCTTCGGAAAGAAATACAATCTGGGTAATAAAAGTTCGTCTTAATTTATAAATAAGGGTAATGGAAAGTTTTGCGATAAAAATACGTAAATAATATAGATGACGTCATAAATAATTGTTATACTACTGGGACAAAACAGGATGTTTACGAAAGAAAATTACGAGATCTCTTTACTATGATTAACTGTTTAACTTCGACGTTGATTTATAGATGTCAGTAAATTTTAAAATGGGTAGAACGTATGCCGAGAGCGTACCTCTTTCTGAAAGCAACGCATGTGCGCTTCTACTGTGGTAGATGTCCATAGTCGTCGATGATTACATTAGTACTTCCGCTCGCTTGCCCCCTTTTTTATAAAGTAGATAGAAATATTACTGTTATACTCAAAGTGTTTTAGTGGTTACTTACCAGTCCCTTACGGCAGATTTCTCATACTTTGTTACTGTTGTTAATTGTGTCAGAAAATAAGTAAAAGCTAAATGAGCATATCCAAGACAAAAACACGACAAAAAAGATACATTACGACAAGGAATGTAGCGACTCTTGACGTTAGCAGGGGGGCGCTAGTGAGCTATCATTATTTAGTTGGATAACTTTGTCGGTTTATATGAGTATACATTTTCTTTGACATATAAAATTGTCAATTTTATCCACTGTTTTTACTTGAAGTTGGTACTTGAGTTTCAGTGTATCTTTGTAGCAAAATAAACCTGTGAAAAGTGTATGGAAGCGCAGAGGTCCCCTCAAACTGCACTCGAGTGGAGAGCGCTGCCGTGGCTTTATTAGTGTGTTATGCTACTTGACCAAGCTGTTGAATATATTATAAACCAAGAACGTTGCTATGCACATTTGATACTAATTAACTTTAACATCGCAAATTCAATTATTTTTATACTCTAAAGATAATGATACATATCTTAACATAGTAATCCTTACGGTGAAGGATAACATCATGATGTCGTCTACACATGCTAATAAATCCAAAGATATGTATGAAGTTAACCAACCAGCACTCGGGACTAGTTTCTTCAAATTCAGTATTGGCACCAAGTCTATAAGTAAAGACGTATTTGAAGACGACACATATTAAAAAAAAAACATGTTAACTAAGGGAACTTTTACTTGAATTGTATTAGTTGACAGTATGTGTTATAAATAGATATTCCATTAAAACCTTATTCGTTTCTTATTTTGTAGAATAGAACAAATTTAAACTGAAATGACTTCGTAAAAAAACGAAACCAGAAAATAAAATATAAACAAAAACACTACAAGGCATAAGGCAAATTGGTAAGTTACGTGACAAACACCTTCGGGGATGTCTTGTTTTCTTAGTTCGCCCTTTTCTTATATCATTATTCAAGGCGTACTCGTATGTTAGGAAAGGATAAAAATTACTCACATCTATCACAACTAATACAAATTTTGAGACTGTGAATATTCCTGAGGTAATATATATATACGACAAGAGTTACGGCGGACATATTTTAGTTATTATAATATAGTTATATATAGTAAATGTTTGTTTGGATGTATGGATGTTATCAAGTAATGTCATGACGGGTAAATGTATGACAAAATTTGGATTAAACTAGTACCTTTTGCCATATTATTCTTATTCTTTTTGATCTAATAGTTACATTGATTTTATCTAGCTTATAATAGCCCTAGTTTTTTTAAAGATTCAGTTATCTAAGATGCATTTAATATGATTGTGTTCCATAATTATTCAAAGTAGTTCCTAAAGATAATTTGATTTTAAACACTTTTATATCTCTTTATAATTTAAGACTATATCCGTGCGTTGCTTTTAGCGTAATGAAAATTTTGTTAGCTAAGTCTTTCGCAGTGAATAAATCCATTAAGTAAATGGTTCGACCATAAATCGCAATTAGTTTTTAATTTGGTAGACGTTAAATACGCAAGAGATAATTTGCAAGATTAAAATTTAAGATAATTGCAATAAACTTTATACCTGATATTTAACTAGTTCTTACAGTTATATTTCAAATTTGATGATAGTTTAATTTAAAGCAATGAAGTTGGACTTTTGTAAGATGTTACTTACATTTGTGTATTTTATTGGAATAGAGTGGTAGGTATAGTACTCCACCGTTGCCCGATGAACCGAAATATGAGGCGGATATGTATGTTTTTTGTTTGCGCATTTTATGACATTTTAATCACGTCAACAAGACGACTGAAACGAGCATTATCTAACATACCACAGTCGACCTAGCTCT
>JAODUI010000030.1:4238467-4249988 GCA_027563995.1 Papilio gigon | reverse complement strand
GGCACGCAAATCAACCATTTGTATAATCTCATCATGGTATTTGAGTTCAAAATTATATTTTGAAACGATTTTTATGGGTTTTATTTCGACATCGACCGAACGGAAATAAAAAAAAAACCTAGTGACGTTATAATTGCTTATCTATTTCTGTATCAAATTTCATCTAGATACGTCAAGTCGTTTTGGAGTTATCGCTTAACAAACATCCATCCATCCATCTAAACTTTTGCATTTCAAACATCAGTAAGCTTAATGTTCATTTTTTTTAACTTTACAGTTGGATTGCAGCTACTGTTGTACAGTTTATTGAAATCTATAAAAAGGAAAAGTCTAAAAAAAAAACAAGAAGATTATACTAATAATTCGATTATCACGATCTAATACCCTTGAATGCCTTGAAGATAATGGAACGGATATAAAAAAAACACTTTGGAAAATAAATAAATTTAATGTTAACAACTTAGTCTTAGATTTTGTCCCATTGTTATATTTATATCTTTGTAAAGTGATTAGTTTTATGACCTTCAACTTAAATTCACAACCTTTGAGTCGTTATTGATTTTAAATCCAATATCCGACAAAGGCTCGATATTGAATACCTTATCTTAATCATGCAGAGGCCGTGAAGGAACCAATCTCAATAATCTTGGCTGAGCTCTGTCAAGATACTTAGTGGCTTTTGCTCATTTGCATTACAATCTGATACATTATCGAACGGTTATACTCCTGCTCTCCTAGTAGTTTCCATTTAAATTAGGTTTACGTCTTACCCTCGTCAATTCTCAGTTAATAATCTTCCAAGTAGAACACTGTCTAAATTTAATTATGTTAACAGCTTTGTTTAATATTGACAAAAAACATGATCTCAGTTTGTTATGAAAATAGTTAATAATTCATTGTAATTTTATACGTTTTAAAGGAAAAAAAAACTAAACAAAGCAAGCAAGTCTTCCAGTAACAATTATAAAATACATTCTGGTTCATTGATTCAAATATTATAACATTTTTCTTATAGGCAACAATGAAATTATGAAATAAAAGTGAATAAATCATGTTTATAAATATTAATGACACTGTAAATATCATCATCGTATCAGCCACATGTCGCCCACTGCTGAGAATAGGCCTCCCCCAAAGATCGCCACGACGATCGGTCCTCGGCCGCCCTCATCTTGGATGCTTCTGTAAACGTAACCAGACCATCGGAGATCAGAGATTAACTGTATATATACTATTAATAATATTTATAGTAATGTTCACTAAAACTTGTACTCAGAGTACCTACACGAGTATGTACTCTGAGTTCTAACTACGAAGTTGTCAGCATAAACTCCAGCTGTTTGACAAAATTGAGTACGAAGAAATGAATGATATATACCCGGACTGCTTTTTATAACGACATGATAATCCATAAAAAAATTTAAAAGCTTCTTAGCCTCTTTGAAGACAATGACTTGATTTGTAAAATTATGTCGTCAACATATTACTTATTTGATAAATTAACGTTAGAACTGAAAGTTGAGCAATTGTGCCCCTATATACTTACATCAAACATATATAGGATCCCATGTAGTATGTAAAGTAATTGCCCTCTATTACCGTTTTGAAGTACATTAAATTTGCAATATTCCGAACAAACTTCTGGGGCTTACTGGTACCTTTGTCTGACGAGCTCCGAACTTGTAGTTTCGATACAATTAGATTATTTATGTTCTTCGTTTTCTCGTAATAAACATTAAGTTAGTATTTTGAAAGGAAAATTTCTTTCCTGCTCATACGGTTAAAGGCTTCCATCTTGCATAAAACAGCACCTACTTTATAAACACGAGATTAATCTTGTATAACTGAAACTATAGGAAATAATTTCGTCTAATTAGTATACAATTGAAAACTTGAAAACTTTTAAGGTCACAATATGATTTAGTTTTCCTTATTATACCATATAAAGGGTGCATCGATATATAAAACTTTGAACCTGTTAAACAAGACGAGTTATAATTCCTTATGAGCATTTGATTGAAGACTGTTTCTGTGTCGTTGACCTTTAAGAAAGAAAATAAAGTTTTTAAAGTACATTTTATCTTATCTCTAATGCAGTTTATTAACTTAAAAAGTAAGTAAGAGCTAAAACAAAAGGGTTGCGGTGTGTAACTGCGGAGGAACAATGCGGGCTTGTTAACGGCACAGTAAAAATAAAAAGGACACTGTGTAACAAAGCGAACTAACTTGTCCTTTGGAAACAATGTAAATAAATTAGTCCACAATGTTTAATTTTGCTGAAGTTGTAAAACTAGAGTCTTAAATACATTTATTGTTATTACGTAAAAGAGATTACAAATTTCACTAAAAAAAGTAGATAATTTTAATTGACTTTTAACCACGGTTCTTTTCAAGAGAAGGGAGCAAACGAGCGGCGGGATCACGAGTTGATCAACGACGCCCATCGACGTCCGCAATACCAAAGGTACCACGAACATGAACGAGTAGAGATGTTTTCATAAGAATAGCCCTAATAATTGGGTTCGAACTATCGTACACGGCGGTCGAACTTGTAACCAGTTTAAATTTGCTTGAAACTCTTACCTCATGTGCGTTAAATTCAATTTAATATTAATTATGTCTTAATTTGTTTACCTAAACACATTTATAACGTAACGGCGAACTGATTTGGAAAATTGACGTAGCATCTTAAAATTCCCAAATTCTCATCTAACGACACCCAAGAGACGACATTGATGGATTGCCAACTTGTCATTGAGGACGAAAAAAAAACAATTACAAATTACATTTGAGAATTAAAATAAACACCATTTTCTGTTCTCGGGGAAGAGAAAATTATTTTACCTAAGTACAAAAACGAAAAACTGATTTAATTTCGCATTGAAATTTACAACCGCAAGGTGGCACTGCTGATACATTTATATAGAAACATAACATATTATCATTATTATGTTTTTGGTAAGTTTCGCGGTGGAAAGTCATTTTTACATTGCAACAAAGTATCACAAAATTTAATTTCATAAGTTTCAAAGTTATTTAGCCGTCGTCGATCGAAAATTAAATTTCATTTAAACGTATTTAATAAGGTCCTATTCAAACAGACCTATTTAAACCATCTCAAATTCCGAAAAATAAATAAAGATTTGTTTTAAGTACAAAAGTTACAACACCTCCTGGCGGGAACCACAAAAACTACGATCGCTAAGTAATTCCTTCAGTTTTATCTTCATACCGTATAGCGCCAGTGAGCTTTGTTTTCATTTGTTCAATGTTTTTTTTTAAATTATATCTGTTATAACACTAGACAAACAAGGAGTTGTAAAATATTAATTTTAGAAATAAATTGACTCCATTGTCCTAGTGGTTGAAAGTTCAAATCCCAACGTTCGATTATGGTGCTAAACCATATTCTAACTCAAGTCTAGAGTTTAGTTAGACAGCACAACAAAGGTTAGTAAACAATTAAAAAAAGTATTAATTAAAAAAAAATCATCATCTTTAGCGTCTTTTCTTTTCTTAGGGTTTTAGGTTTCTGCTGCGTGTAGATTCCTTCATGTGTCCTGAGTGAATTTTACGAAATATTGCTCGCTACAGTTGCTGTTTGGCATTCACCATAACACATCGGTTATAATGTAAAATTTATGCCAAAACGAAACACGCAAACACTCACTTCATCATCATCATCATATAAGCCACTCGTCGCCCACTGCTGAGCGTTGGACTCCCCCAGAGATCGCTACGACGATCGGTCCTCGGCCGCCCTCATCCAGGATACTCCCGCAAACTTGACCAGATCATCGGTCCATCTTCCGGTAGGCTTACCCACGCTGCGTCGACCTGTCCGTGGTCGCCTTGTTTTACAAGTATTTGTTGATAGCTTTTTCTAATTAAAATAATTTTAACATAGGAATACAATATTCTTAATTGAAAAGTAACTTAATATAATTGTAATTGCTCTTAATTGGTTTACGTTTGCGGACCGCGCCCCATTCCTGTTATTTCACTCCCTCTAATTAGTGACAAATAAAGGCTTTTCGTTTGTCTTAACGTCATCGAGCCTTGGCGCCAGGCTTTCAATTTAATCAATGTAACAATTTACGTGGATTCAAATATTTTTTATAAAATAAAATACCTATTAGGCTATTGCTAGGATAGGCTATTGCCGCTTCAAAAAACACTATTTTATCTATTTACGTATCTAATTATTGTAATAAAAATTGTATAGAAGAGTTTACTAACAGCGTTAATGTCTGTGAAATATTTTATTGTAGTTAAATTGTGAAGCAACAAGGTCAATAACTACCTTTTTCCGAGCAGCGAGGGTTGGGCGCTGCTTACTATGTTATAAACAAGGTTAGCTGTGACACCTTCACACCAACGGCCTCCGCAGGTGATGTGCATAATTAAATCTCCGAGGCCAAATTAACAATTTAGAACCCAACAGTGGCATGAAGTTTTAAGTAATTTTATTAACAAAACAAATTTTAACGAGGCTGTTACTTACGTAGATTAATTTGATGCGTCTCTTAAACATGTTTTCACGTAAAATCAGGATTTTTCCTAACATTACTTATCTTAGGTGACAATAATCAAATTTGAAAGTACACTCAAGAACAATAGAACTACATAAGCTGAAATTTCAGATCCGGACTTTAGTAAACAATGAGTTTCGTAACAAGGACACGATATTGTAATATTACTGGTGATACCGATATTGAATAAACTTTTAATAACGTCCTAAGAATAGAGCTTCGCTTCAAATATTTGTGGTTAACTTTGGCCTGGAATTTGAAACTTGTAAGTTAAGCTAAGGTTTTTATTATATGAAGAATGTTAAAGTTTAAATGTCAATAATTATTCCTTTCTAGTGGGTTGAGGTTTTCTCATCTCATTTTGATAAACATTTTTTAAGCTATTCGTTGATACTAGTGGTCGTTATTGGTAGGAATTCGACCAGAATTCAAAAGTAAAGTTTTTTTTTTCAATTAAAAAAGAGAATTATGCCCGTATCAACCAGTGACCATGACGTATGCAACTGTACTGAAATATAGAGACCTCAAAGAGGCTAATCGTGGCAAGAATCTCGTTTCTTACGAACATCATATTAGAAGTCACAATAGTTTAAAGTTATTTATAGAATTATGCACTTCTCCATATTAAATGTGTCATATATCAAATTCAAACATTTTCTCGTTTTACTTAAAACTAAGTACAAAGTTTTCACTATGCTTATTAAAATAAACGTTACCTAATTATTGAACAATTTATTAATCTATAAGTGAAGGGAATTTTTCATTTATTTTTATTGCAAATGTTTGATTCTCGCACTGATTTGCACCGGTCCCACCGTAGCGTAAGTAGCTTAAGCCATTTCGTTTTCGTAACTGAAATGTAACTTTATGAAGAACTAAATTTTAATTAATGAATTTTATGTACGATGTCACCGAATATATTTCGTTAATATAATACTTTCATGCAGAGATTATTACATAAACGGAATTTATTAATCTAGCGCTGTTTCGCATACGTTGCTTTTAGTATGATGAAAGTTGGTGTACAAAGTCCCTCGTGCCATATAAGTCCATTAAGCAAATGGATAAAACAGAAATGAGCCCTCGTTTTTAATTTCTGTTATAAATAAGTACACCGGATAATGTGTCTCCTGGTACATCGTTACTTACAATTATGTTTGTGGCCACGCTAAAAGCTTGGCAAATAATAACAACCGTTTCGTTTAACAATGCAGTCATACCATCGATATATTTCAAATAATTGAAACATACCTTACAGCTTGTTTCAATTCTAAGTACTTACGTTGTTTCAATTTTATAATTGTAAAATTTTCCATCATGTGGTCAAGAGTTGGAATCCCGCCATTCGACTATTGTCGTGGACCATATTTTAACACAAGCCTAGAGATTAGTTGAAATCGTATAATAAATATTAGTTAATTAACAATAACTGCTAATTTTT
Source organism: Papilio gigon (assembly GCA_027563995.1). NCBI lineage: Eukaryota > Metazoa > Arthropoda > Insecta > Lepidoptera > Papilionidae > Papilio > Papilio gigon. The sequence continues at coordinate 4,244,015 of JAODUI010000030.1, read as the reverse complement.
TACAAAAAAAATCCTGTCTTAGGATATGGTTGATGACAATAGACGAATGATGGGATTCGAACCCACGACCTCTAGACTAGTCGATCGTACCCTTAACCTTGTAAAAAGATTGAGGATTTTTTTTTGTGTTAAAGTAATAATTGAATGCTGAATAGCATTTTACGAGCACTTCTTTGTGGTTTTGAAATAATAGAAACAAATTTAAAAACTAATTATAGGTCATAAAAATCTTCTTTGTTAAAAATGTTTTCTTTTGTACTTTTTATTTGGTATAGATTGACATTAGTATGTAGTTCTTGGAACATACTGTTTCTGTGGATTGTTGGCAGTATTTTTAAGAGAGAGGAATGTTTCGCTGGCCAACAATTCTTTGCTCAGGGAATTGAATGTGACCACTACACCTCGTTAGAGGCATCGTGCCTGCAATAAATGTGGAACATTAGAGGTTTACATTGAATTAACTTTACAATGTTTTAATGAATATTTATTTAATGTAAATAAGGAAACTTAGTTATTATGATTATTAATATTTGTAACAATTTAAACATGTCATCACGCAGTCACTTTCCGACATTTTTTTATTCAACTATTAACAATCAAATTAATCTCTAGGCTTGTGCTAGGAAGGGCTATTCCGATATTCGAATGGCGGGATCCGAACCTTCGACTACCGAAATGGAAATACGTAATGTAAACCATTAGGGTAGTGGCGCTTTAGCATTACATTTTTATTAGTAAATGTTTAATATTAAGGAATATGTTTTAAACGGTAAACAGACGGTAAACTTTTGTGGGAATAAAATTACTCGATAGTTTTTTTCCAATTGAGTCACCTTCTAGATTTATTAGCATAATATGATATCGTATTAAACCTGACGTGAATGTCAATTTTGTTTTTATAAAAAGAATTATTCAAGTCAATGCTGTGGTTGCTAAGATACAACATAACAAAGTTAAGTTTTTCATAATAGTATAGATTAAAAAAAAATGTTGTATGCTATAAACGCTATTGGTTGGAATATTAACACGTCGTATCTATCGTACTTTAGTAATATAACTTTTATTGGTTAAGATGTTTTATGGATACCTCATCTTTCTGCAATGCGAATAGACTTGGCAACCGGCCCAATGCTTCAATTCTCACTATTGCTCATTTTTTTTTAAAGTATAAAATTTTATTGCTCTCAAGTGTAACTTGTTTAGCTTTCATTTTTTTTATAAATCGAACATTTCGACTTTTAATCGATGAAAGTAGGCATTTTATTTCTTTATTGATTCCAAGTAATTTTGTAGCATCGTGTCTAATAATAAGTTAGAGCTTTTAAGGGAATTTCAGGAAAGTTACATAGATTAGTGTATAGTTACAAAGTGGTGTTCATGTAAGTCGGCTATCATTAATAATAATTACTATTAGGGTGTAGTGTATCACGGACAATAATGTCTAAGTGGCTTGCCCTATTTACCTCCAGAACATAGAGCTTCTATTTCGTGTCATGTTATTACAACACGTGTGTACGTTTATTGTATATTGTATTGTACATACTTAGAACTGAAGTGTTTTACTTTTTTAACAAATGAAAATATCAGTAATTTACTAATATTTATTGTAATTAATCCTGGTAAGCTAAAAAAAGCTTGTGTTACGAGGTAATCCATTGCAATAGTCGAATGGCGGGATTCGAAACTACTACCTCGCGATCGTTAGTATGTACGTGTTAGGCTATTGACGCTTCAAAAGTTATCAAATAACATTTTTTATTTCGACGTAAAGCCTTTAAAAATGAATGAAATGTGAACGATTTAGTGCCTATGGCGGGAAGTCAGGCAGTGGACATATTATGTGGTGATATATTGGGAAAGGCCTATGTCCAGCAGTGGGCAGACAAACATGATGATGAAATGCAACACAACTATTAAGGTATGAGTCAATAAAATGTATCGGAACTCGAATTTCCGGGCGCAGTTCATCCAAAAGTAGTTGCAATCTGCAAATTCCCTGGTGCCGATACTACTGAAATCGTAAATTGCAATTTAAACGACTTATTTACCACGTGCTCCATGGTGAATGAAACCAATCAGTTGCACAAATTGCTGCCTCTCAATACAACCAACCATAGCAGTAATATATACATAACATAACTTCAGATTAAATATATATAAGTACGAATCAACTAGAAATGAACAAAGTATATGAAAACTATTAGCTTATTAACAAATATTTGGAGTAAGATTAAAAACATTGGGCCTAATACAAGACGACAATTCGAGATCGTATAAAACAATCCCTTACCAGTAGGTCGAGGTCTTCCTATTTTCAAATCAGTCATAGTTCATAGTAAATAGTCCTTTTAATGACATGTTTTTTTTTTTTTAATTTTCATACGAGAAGGGGGGCAAACGAGCGGCGGGATCAAGAGAGCCATCATCGACGCCCATGGACACCTGCAACACTAGAGGAACCACAGGTGCGTTGCCGGCCTTTTAGATTGAGGTACGCTCGCATGTTTAAAATTTCTATTTATATGGATAGCAATAGATACCGTATGTGTAATACGTCCCTACATAATGACCACTCCTAGTTCAGGCTGAAATTAAATTATACCGTGACAGCGAAGAGGCTTTTTGTCGATGGGTTATTGATATAATATCGAGGTGGGCGCGTGGGAGCGTCGGCGTCGGTGGCGCTACCGTCGCCATCAATAACGAGCCGTACCTAAATGCTTCCAACTAACGCGGTCACCACACAAAAGCCAATTTCGTGTCAACATTCCTTTGTACTTCACACAAAGTTTTCGTTCGCTGTACATTTCTTTTGTTACCGACGAAGGGTCGAAAGAGTAACCGTTATATCAATATGCTAAGTTATCACACAGAAATAAACATGTTTATAACGAAATATTGGACATTTTTAGATGTATTCGTATCTGCCTAGCCGTGGGCTTTGACTGCCGAAAAATATCTTCAAAAATGTATATTAAACTATACATAGATAGAAACCCATACTAACGTTTTGAACAGTTTTGTTAATCTGGTTATCTTACGTATTTCTTTGTGAATAAACTACGCCGTTTTCTATCCTTAGTATATCTAAATTTTATCTATGTGTCACATTGTTTTTTTAAGTTAAATACTTCAAACCTTAATAAAGCTTTTGGCTGCGCCTATCAATTGAACCAATGCTGTTAATTTATTAGTGTCTATCATACTACACGCGACATTTCTCCGATACCTATTTTTTATAAGGGAAGGGAGCAAACGAGTGGCTGCATATTTAGTATCGTTATTAAAAAAATTAAAAAAAAAACAATATATGAATAGTGACTGATGGTTTTTTTTGCATTAAGTTTTTTATCCCAAGTATCTGATCACTTGATGAGACTTCTAATCGATGTTAAAGAATATATAGCAGAAAAAAATGATTTTTGTTCATCTGCATTACATATAAAGTATTGAACAGTTCTCCTGCAATATTTTATAACCAACTCAGGCAACATAACGACAAATATATAATTCAAGAAACCAAGATTTATTTTACAAAGAAAGTTATAAAGCAGAATGAAATATGTACACGCTGACAATAAACTCGTTCTAGAAAACATGTCTAGTGTGAAATCGCTCCAACTAGGAATTTAGCTCAGCCCGATTTTCTGCCGGCTTACAGTAAATAAGAAAATTCATCCGAATCGTGCCGTTAAACGTAATCGAGCGTTGTGGAAAGTATTAAAGAAGCAGACGCCATATTGCATAAGTTTAGATGTAACAATGAAAACTTTGGATGTAGCACCGAGTGTGCGCGATTCCTCTTTGCCAAAATACGTTCTAGTCATCAAGCGAAGTACTTTCATACAAAGTGTTACAGCTCTTGTGCGTACATCGGAATATTTACTACGTATGACATCATACACTCTATTATTTTGTGTTAGTATGTTGAAGCACTCATCAAGTAGTTCATGTATTGTATTGTATGAAGCAAATGAATGATATCTTACGTTGCTGAGTTTATACAATCGATTCTAAGGGCTTCTCAGTAAGTAATGTAAAATATAATATGAAATTTCTTCAATTAAGAATTCTCAAAAGTGTATATCGTTATATAAATATCATTGTTACATATTTACGTGTTAAAATTTATTGTTGATTTATTTTTGACATTTCCTTTTCGAAGAACCATCAGCTTCTATTGTCCAATCTGATTCCATTACAATAAACAAGAAAAGGTAAATTGTTATTAAATATTTTATCTGTCAAGACACATCTTCTGAATCATTGTTTCTTTATCGATGTTTTGCTCGGGAACTGTAGCAGTGTGCGTTTGTTTCGCTACATTTATCCAAAGAAGCTCGCTGGCTACATTTCATTAGTGCCAGCGTCCCCTACTCCCCCCCGCGCTTGTACTGTTCTGTCGAGCTTATGGTATCGTCAATTAATTAATTCTGGTTATTGAGTTGAATAAATATATGACGTCATTGTAATTTACAGCTTTTAATTAGAGTCTACTCTTATCTTATAACACAAGTTTTTAAACTTTGGTTATTAAAATTAAACCTTATCAGGTCATATTGTTGTAGGCTCTCAAGATAGCGGAATATAAGACTATGTTAGTGACCTTGTCAAATATATATATATTCATGCACTTATTAGGATATGAAACTTATACCTAATAGTAAAAAATCTGTCTTTCAAAATGGACGTTTCAATTGGTTATATCTTGTACAACCAGATGTCGTCACTCCGGATTATGTCACGGAAATTTAAACTTCAATCGTCTACTTGTTTCTGATTTAAATCTTCATAATACATAACTATAACATGAATATATTAACTTAGTAAGTATATTTCCTAGTTTGGAAAGAATAGAAGAAAATAACAAAAATCACACCAAACGATTTTTTATTGCACATTTAATAGAACATACATGTGTACGTATATATTATAGAATTGTTATTATAAAGGGCTATAATTGATCGGTGTTTGTGTACTAATCAGACGTACCCAAGTCGTTAATTAATCAAGTTTAAAGCATCTGCTTGACAATGAGCTGTCAGCTTAAGTAGTGTTTAGTTTACGTCGCAATGTAAACAATCATTTGCGGATAGCCTGTCGTGTTTGGATGCCTTTATTGTTTACTTGCTTTTAACAAGAGATCAACACAATTTATCATTGTGTATACAATTGATCGAAGTTTAATTCAAGAAACACAAGTTGCTTGGTTGGTTAAGGTAAGCCGTGCTATCAACAATTAAACTTTAAACACCTGACTATTTAAATTCTACCAATATTATTTATGAACTAAAGCCCGTTACACATCTGCAGTTTTAACTGAACACTCGAAGCAATCGAACGAGAATTTTAACTATACAGTACGTTGGTTCAATTAAGACCGAAGGTTTGTAGCGAGCTTAACATGGTATGCGTTTCAAATTAGGCCTGTATCTGTTGATCTAGGAGAGTTCAAATTCCAACAAAAATACTTTTAAACTATTAAAACTTTCGTGAGCCATTTCACTATACTACTTATAAAACGGCTTAACTCACGTGTAACCCGGTG
>JAODUI010000030.1:4215064-4238367 GCA_027563995.1 Papilio gigon | reverse complement strand
AGATGAGCCCCCGATGGGCTCGAAACTAGTCGGTACTGACACCGAGTTACACGTTAGTTAAGCCGTTTTATAAGTAGAATAGAAAAATACTTTTTTAGACTGGAGAGTACGTCACAATTGTGATGCGTGTCCATGGTCATTCTTACTAGTCACCCACTGCACACAAAATACAATAAACTAAACGTAAATATTAACATTAAAATAAACACGAATATGAATGTAAATTATAAAAACAAATAATTAAACGGCTAATAAATTTTTAAAAGCACATTTAATTGTATGTTTCTCTTTGGTAACTTTGAAAATATCGTCATAATTTTTCACGAGATGAAAATGTTGTTTATAATATAAAAATATGAAATGTAAAAAGCGTTAACGTTGAAAATGAAATGTATTCGGTCTACCGAATCAGCAATGGCATTAACCCCCGTAGTGTGGCAATCAGGGAGTAAGTGGGTATTTCCGCGTCGTTTGATACAGCTCCCGGCTAAATGTTAAGAGCTCGCCAGAGTTCGCCAGTCGAAGTACCGGCCCCTCGGAGGAGACACAAACGAAAAAGCGTTACGAGGTGCTCTCCTGTGTTAATTTAATCATAGTTTCACGCGACTGTACGCGACTGTACGAACGCGGCTAACGTGTGAATTTTATTAATATCAGGAGTGTACACACGTGTGATTTTATAACTGGATTTAATTTTCAAACAGCCAGTTCGAGGGTTCGACTCGACTTTTGAGTTTTATTGTAAGTAATTTAAATAAATTCACGTTTAGGAAAATTTATTACTGATACTGGATTTTATAGGTAATAAAATTTTAGAACTCTAGATAAAATTATTTATGTTGTAAAAGAAATCAAAAGGACCAAGAATTTTAATGTAACATTTATACTTTAAAAAATATTGCACAAAAATTCACTATAAAATTATTAACTAATCATTATTTTGTTACTAAAGCTGTGCTTCAATTGTCGGATAAATTTAAACATTTCTGTTATTAAAAAAATGGTGTAACCACAAAACAATTAAAAATACTGAAAACCACCATTAAGAAAATTGTTCACTCTTTCTCCCGCTCAAAGTTCTGTGATCTCCCAATCTTCCTTTCTATTTCCTTTCTACGAAAATGAAGGTCTCAGATAGAGTTTTAGTTTTATAATTTTTTTTTAGATAAGGTAAATACCAGTATTATGTTTTAATAATTACATTTATACGAATGACCTTGAAATTGGACACAGTTAATGTAATTAAGTGCAAGAAGTTATTAAAAAAAAATGTCGATTTTCGACCAAAGGGCGGACACAAGGTTTAAATTATTTAATATCTAACAAGTTATTGTATCGACAAGTAAGGCTTCTCTTAAGAATTTCAGAAGATAATGTTAGTTGGCTCGTAGTCACATTTGCCAGCCCAACGCCCACAATTATACGAAACCTCGCGCTCCATTACTGGCTTTCATAGTGGCTCTGGTTAGCGAGCCATCTGGCATATTCTATTTCCAAAGGCAATGATAATTGTATAACTTTAACTATTAGTTTTGTTTAAAAGCCTTCAAGTGCCTTGAAGCAGATTTTCTAAGTGGAAAAATGGTCGCAAAAGTCAATATTAATTTGTGGGACTACATCAAGGACAAACATAATAATTAAAGAGCACAAAAAGAAGAAGGTCTAAAGGACCTCCTTTTTTACTCTTCCATGTTTTTCTTAAATTATTGTCCGGATTATAATTTTTAATTCTTTACGAAAAAACTTAAGTTGTCTAAACAATAAATTCATTTTTTTATCAAGTTTAAGTCCCTTTTACCAACATTCTTTCATTTAAAAATTCTCAGTTGAAATTATACAATAAAAACACGTGTTAAAAAAAAGTACAGTTGCATTCTTGTGTCTATACTAGTGTTAGGTTGGCATGCAAAGGCGAACGTAGCTTCTTATCGCCGGAACAAAGTCACCGCGCAACAAGTGACGTTACAACGTTCTTAGATATACAACTCTAAGACGAACTACTCTTTTGTATAAAATTTTTAATTAAAAAAATAACTCAAAATCCAACAAGCAAACGTCGCATTCGTTATTTAATTAGGATCCGTATTTAAAAGCTTATCAGCCGATTTCCATTCCATCTTATGTTCCCGTCGACAAACATTTCGTATGAGTTTATTTACTTTCCGCCACTTTTAAAAGAGAACCAACTGGATTTGCGCTTGCGCGAGCCGAGAGGGAGATGGCCTGGAGCAAGACGGGTGACACTGCTTCTCTCTCTGACCAATCGATTAGTCGCATAACGATAGCGGCTTCTTAAATGCAGATGTGTCGTGAACACTAACGTCAGTCGGTGAGCAGTAGCCCTAAAGACTGGCCGAGTATGTTCCCCGCCGGCACGCCACGGTCACGCTGTCCTTTGTGGTGAACTCGCAACCGATAAAAATATTGTCATCAATGAATGTGCCTCGCACTCAGTCTCGTGACATCGAACTACATTTAACTAACTAACATGGATTTGACTATAATATACAAAGGGTTTTAATTGATGACATTCTTGTGATTGTCATCAAATGTTCGTTATGTGTAAAACGAAAAAGAAATTAAGCGAAAGTGGCGGATGTGCGGAGTATAAAGCTCAAGGTAGGTAACATTTAATAAATACTCAAAAATATATTTTCCTAAAAAGTTAACATTTTGTGTTTATTTGAGTAAATGGAAGTTGTCTAATTTTTTTAAAATCCTAAAAAGGAAATTTTCATCGTTCACTTTCGTTTACGTTTGCAAATCGTTTGCTATCCTATCGTAAACTACCTATATTATATTTTGTGTATTTCTTTATATTCCAAATTTAAAAATAAAATTGTCATGAATTTTTTTATAAATTTTAATTTCGAGAATTAGTTTATAAGATCTTATAGTGTTCATTTGTGTTTGTATAACTTAAAAATGCAACACGGCAAGAATAGAATTTAATTTTTTATGTTTATTTTCGAGGACTTTAATGCTCTATTATTATAATGCAAGCATTTTGTTTAAAGTTCTCATGTAGACTGGGTGTTTGAAAGTTATTATTTGTATCAAATGTTTATATATGCATCATAGATATTTAGTAAACATTATCAGTACAATACTCGAAAAAAAAAACAAAAGCAATAAATGCGTTACTTCAAAATACAAATAACAAATGTTTGCTAGCACAATATTTATGACTTCTAGTGATAACAAAACTTACGTCAATGTGGTAACTAAATTTATAATTTTTCGCGTGATAGGTACTCCCTAGGTTATTGTTGCTTCTATTATTTTTATTCCAATATAAGTTTAATTAAATTAAATTGCCTTAATCATTTAGATATGGATTGATAAAACAAAAAGCCTTCAAATAAAGGGTAATTATTAATTTAAATAAATAGTTATTTTATTACGAAATGGTAGATTGGTAGGGAATTGGTTATATGAAAGTAATATTATCGAAACGTTATAAATTACTTATTTTCCGTATTTGCACCCTCGGGAAATTTTCGAGCACAGTTGACACCCTATCTACCATCTCACAGCCTTTTTACGGCTCACATGATATTGAACATTTTATTTAACGACCGGCACGTGTAGCGTGTGGGTAGATAGCATACTAATCACGATATTGCCTGTACTACTATTAGAACCAAGAACGTTTACCTATCCTCCTTATGTATAATATAAGTTTGATTTGTTAAATATCAATTATGTAATTATATAAAAAAAGCACAGCGTCGGTGACGAAGTTGTTAAGAGCTTCACCGGACTGGACCGTACTCGACATTGTCCACGTTAGATCCCCGCCATGTACCAATGTATTTTTCCATTTTCAAATTGCATATATACATTATCCGACGCTCTAACGGTGAAGGAAAACATCGTGATGCATCCTACACATATCGGCGAAGAAATTCAAAGATATGTGTGAAGTCAACCAACACGAACTGGGCTAGAGTGGTTGACTATGGCCTAGTCACCCCTAATAATATAGCTCTGAACCCCTCGGCGGGGACGTATAGTGAGCTGCTGATGATGATGATTATAAAATTTCTGTCATAACATCAAAGAACAACACTTCCCACAAAATAATAATATCAATAATTCACTACATCACTAAAATATCTTATTGATTAATTATGCGTATTAATTTTAGTTATTATTTTGTTTAATTTTAAGTAATTTAAAGAATCATGACGTCAATGATATTCGAAGGAAAAAAAGTAGAGGTGAAATAAAAATTATTTGTAGAGAAAAATATTTGTTTCAGTCGTAAAAGAACGTAAACTCCTATTCCATGTATCGAAGCAATCTTCAGTCTATCTACAGTAATGTATCACAACATTGAACACGGAGAGAAATCTACGACGGACAGGATTTATTACATTCTTGTTCGACTTGCGGCTGCACTCGAGTAAATACTTAAACTTGCCAGGTCTTTAGAATAGAATACATTAGTATGAGATTCCAAGAAACCATAAATGTTACGAACAAGTTATTTATTAAGTAACACTATAACAAGCAACAAGAAAAATGCACATTCTGCTATCTATAACAAATGAAATCGATGCCAATACGTTTTAAACGTGTGTTGTCATCTAGGAAAATTCGTTCGAAAATCATTGTTACCCCTGTTTATTAAAGGAAGGATTATAATGCGTTTTTGTATCTGTTACGACAATGGCAACCCATGTCAAAACAAAGAGACAAGACGTATTTCTGACTAGTTTGTAAAATTAAGTAATCAGTGAAGTAATTATTACCAAAGAATAGCGTTGACATGTAGTGAATTTCAAGAGTTGTTTGTTTAAAAGATCATTTGGTTCATATAATGAAGTTGAAGATCGACAGAGACAGCATCCAACGACAGTTCATCAGCGCTTAAGGACTCATCTGATGTAAAATATAGTAACGTCCGGGAAAATTCAAACGCGCAATCAATGTATCTCTAACACCCGCGCGAAATGGGAATGTACGACTATTTGCAAATAATTCTAACTCAGTGAAAAGTACCTATGGCTATAAAAAAAGTTTTACAACTCCTAAAAATCGGCGTTAACCTCCACATCACGGTGGTGGGTATTGAATTTTTACATTTTATTCAGTTCACGCAATAAACGGACAGCGAAATGAACGCTACGAAACAATTTTATTCATTACTTTTGGAATATGAGTTGAAGAATCTATTTGATTTTTTTTTAAATAATGATTATAGTAGATTTCTTGTAACCATTTCCAAGTAAGCTCGAAAAAGCTTGTGTTTGGATATAGTTCAAGACAATAGTCAAATCACGAACGCTCGATCGGTAGTCTCCTTAACCATTAGGGCTTCATTGTACACAGACGTTTGTAAATGTTTGAATCCTTACATTGATATATGAACGAATACTCGCTCAGTTACTGTCTTCCTTCCATTTCTACTTCGCCGATAGAGATTCTTGAGCTAATTTTCAATAAATTCTGCGCTCTCGCGAATGTAACGAGCCACGAAAAGAAATTTATAGCCTCAGTAATGGCAGTTACCTCAGAAATGCGTGTTAATCTTCTGTGAAAAACTCGTGATATTTGAAAAAAGTACTTGTTATTTTACAACTTATAGGTTATGATTCAATTCGTTTTATTTATTTAATTGATTACGTTAGTGTTTAGAGTTTAAAAACTCATCACGCGAAGTAGTCACGGTAAACTATTTTATTCAAATTTTTATGTTGGCCGCATGTTTTAGACATCAATATGTATTTTTCTTATAACCCTGGACAGTATTTAAGGTTATTTAATAATTGAAAATATAAATTTTAGATGTTAAAATTTGATTGTTATTCAAAATTGCGTGAAATGCCGAATTGCGGTAATTTTATTTATAAATAATTTTATTTATAAGTAATTTTAGGAAATAGGTAGCATATTTTGAGTAAATAAAATATAACAAAGGTTTTTGAAATGCTCATGAAAAGGAAAATAAAGCTGTTAATATTCCAATACTGTTTACGGAGTCAAGCTTGGAGATAATAGTGAAAATGCTTCCCCTTCTCATACCATGCACGATTATTTACCTGTATTCGATGCTTTGTCTATTTTCGCTTCACGAGCTCCGTTTTATTTGTTCTGAGCGATTGGCTCATTCTGCCGCTACGTATGAAAGGAACGTGTACTTTTATATTGATTATTTTGCTTTTACCAGAGAAGCGATTCAAATCTGTTTTAAAAATTAGAGGACGTGTAATTATTATAAATTAATTATATTTCAATCAAAATGAAATATAGGTTTTTAAATACTTATATATATGCTTCGGAAATCCGAAGTTGTGGTTGGATTGTGTGAAAGGGGATATGCGTAAGAAGGGTGTGAGTTCAGATCTAATTGCTGAGAGAGATGTATGAAAGAGTAGTATATATCGTGACGACCCCCCCGAAGGGAAAACTTTGACGATGAAATTTAAGTTTTTGTGTTTAGTGTGGAAGGCATTAGAGAAGGCCTGTGACCAGCAGTGGGCAGACAAAGGTTGACGATGATGAGTTTATGTGTGTGTTTAAAAAGTAATAATGGCTTATTTCAATTAGTTCCGAGCTTGTATAAATAGTGTGTAGTTATAGTTTGTCAGTCAGAATATATTACGTTAGCTCCGTCCTCTTTCATTATAGTTATTAACCGTTTTAATTTGCATAATGATAGACCGCTTCAATTAGAATATATATCAGTTTGTTTACCTATGTATTGCCTCTCCTAAATGCAGTTGTTTTAGATTAATTAATTCGGTTTCTCGACTGTTAGAAAATTAAAGCAATCATTACGTATTACAAAATTAGAAATTTTAAACACTATTCTGATTTATTTAACCTTGTAAGATTCTTGTTAAAGCCAAAAAATATTACTGCACGTTTGTTTCTTAACTTTCAGGCTTCGCCTTCTGAGATGTGGCAATCTGTGTTACAGTAGGTATAAATAAGCATTTTCTTTGGCGCCTTATAAGCTTATCTCTACTGTCTTGTTAACCATAAACTGTTTTTTTTAGTAACATAATAAATACATTTTGAAATACCCATGTAGAGGTATATGTTTAAGAGCTTGTGAATACCTCTTTAGATCTGCTAGCAATTTAGAGAGATTAAAGTATACAGTCGACATTGTCCAGGTTCGATCCCCGCCATGTACCAATGTGTTTTTCAGTTTTCGAATTGCATATGTACATTATCCGACGCTCTTACGATGAAGGAAAACATCGTGATGCAACCTGCACATATCTGCGAAGAAATTCAAAGATTTGTGTGAAGTTAACCAACTGGCACTGGGCCAGCGTGTTTGACTATGGCCTAGTCACCCCTAATAATAGGGTAGGCTCTGAGCCCCTCGGTGGGTACGTACAGTTAGCTGATGATGATGATGATGATGAAAGTATGCAGGTCGCGGTAGATTTCATGTAAAATGCAAACCGAAAGCATCTTTAATATAAGTAGAATACGGTTAGTTTTTTTTTTTTAATTATTTTCTTGCTGCACATTAACGCAACTTCAAAATAGAGATCCGATTATAATAATACGATGAATAAATAATAACAAGTTAGTCTTGTTATCATAACCGGATTACAACGCTTTAAAATAAAACTGATTTCCTCCGCGCCACGAGCTGACCTCCCCGAGTTTCTTCCGGTGCAAACTGTAAGCTTTAGCCGGAAGGCACATTGACGCTTAGGAATATACAAAACGAATACACACAGCCGGAAAGATTGTATATAATTATCAACGGTGTAGATTATGTTATTTTTTTACGATGTCCATTTTCTATATCTATTGTCAGACTACTCAATTATCGGTTTGAAATCGGGTCGGTTTGTCGGATTCATATTTAATTCGAAACTACTTCATTATTTTTTTTTCCAATAGGAAACGTGTAATTAATAAATACCAGCGCCCTCGAGTATTTTTTGTTTATTGATAATGAAGGAAGTCACTTAATCTAGATTTAGTATGAAAAATCTTCACTAAGGGATTAAATTACCACTAAACCATTATGACAGTTTTTTTACTATTTACCATGCCATTCGGCAGCTGAAGTCGCCGTGCGTAAAAGGCGATTAGCACGTACCGCGTTTCAATTTTTTTCTTAATAATGTGCTATGATGATTAACAATATTGATGTTACAGAGGTGGGAGTAAAGCACCGCTGATGCCCGCACCGGAGTCGGCACAATGGAGCAGTGGGTGACGGCGGCTAGCGCACTGTTATCCTTCCTCTTGTACTACAACACGCTTGACGCCGGATTTGTTTACGATGACAGGTAAATTCTATTTTTTCAGAATTCAGTGTATGACAATTATGTTAGCAGAACTAATGTATGGTTCCAATAGAGACTTTAGTAAAGATTAACTACCGTTGTTATTCAGCGAGCTGCTGGTAGGTCGTACGCGTTAGCTCAGTAAATGCATATTCATCTTGGATGCACCCACGACATAACCGGACGGATGCCGATGCCGGCTACTTGTTCCAATCCTTTGAAGTACGCAAACTTTGTATACGGGTTTCGGAAAAACTTTACGAAATCCGTTTTTTTTTTTAAATATTCAAATTCATAGGATAGATTTTATAACGTAAAGTATGGTCATTGGAGACTTAAGAATTTTATTTCATTGTTTTGTACACGTAGTATCTTTGAACTGTCTTGTTTTGTACAAGTTAATTGTGATATTTAGTTAGTTTAGATTGTCCAATTAGAGTCGTGCAGCTTGGGAACAAATCGTTGATATGATAACGAAGAAGCTGTCTATTCTATTATTCCTTCATCGCATCTCTTGCTCCCGAAGTTGTTTTAGTTGTCTGTTTAGTAAAATTATAACACGATGTGACTTAGCATTATTTACTACTTTACTGAACATAATTTTTAATTTGTTTAAACAAATTAAAATGGAGCATCAAAGTATAAAATATCTTTTAAGAGCTTACAGGTTCATAGAAATTATCAATGTGTTTATTAAATGTGAAGTTACGATTTCCAAATTAAATTCGCAATTAAAGTTTAAATTAAAATAGAAATAGTTATGTAACACGAAGATATAAATGAAAATTGTAAATATATTAATGAAGTCATAGCTGGGACAACTTGGAAGGGTATTGCCCGACCTAAGTACATTTGTTTATTCGAGTCAAGCAGAAAATGAAAGACTCAAAGAATAATTAATCTTAATTCACCTTTAGCACATTTCATAACTTTTATAGGGCTGCTTTATACTGATTTCCTTCGTACAATATTTTAAAACTCAAATTGAAAAACACCCTGTATATTCATATCTTATTGATATAGTTATGTAACTTGAAATATGAATGATAAGACGTAATAAAATAATTACATGAGTCATAAAAAAATCAAGTAAAGTTATTACTGAACATTGACATAATTGTAGGATTCTATAATAGATACTAAAACATTCATGTATCGAGGAATTTACCAAGACCAGAACGTGTCATATAGCCTGTTAAAGTGTTACTTGCCACATTTGACTATCCACAACACGTTATCTAGGCCAAATTATCCGATATCTTGTTTGAAATTTGATCGGTAGAACTTATCGATCTAACTTAAATATGATATGGGCTTTTCAGTCCGTTGAAATGTTTTGAGTTGTGAAGAGCTTAATATTAGTTTAATACGATATGCGAGGTTTCAAAGTTTCCCTCTACAGCATAATTCGTAGCGAAAGCGTAGCAAAGCGTAGCGTACTGGGTTACGAAAAAATATGTTTTATGAACTTAAAGACTGTGGTTTTTCTTTTAAAATCATAAAATAAAAGTTCGATATATTGTTTCTTTGCATATTAATGACTAACTTGGATACAATACGTACCATTGTGAAAGATAGGATAGGTGACGTTGGTGATCTCTTGTGTCGGAGACCAAGACCCATTTTGGGTCACTGCGCCAGCGAAGTAAGTAAGTTAGTATTAAAGATAGCATATCGTTTATGGTTTAAACATATTGTACATTTTTTTAAATATTTCTTCTACTCTGGTTGAAAAAGGATTGAATTTAATATCAGTATATTATGTTTTTTTTTGTATATATTGTAACGTACTTTAGTTTGCAAAACGTTTGAGAATATTCCATTAAAAATATTTCAACTAGTTTCTCATACTTACAGCTAAACGCTACTTAAGACGAGAAGAACGTAGTGAAATGGATAAAGCACTTTATACTACAATGGTGAAGTATTAAACCAATATTAGGAACGCTCTCGAAGCTTTGAATAGACTCAAGAAATTAATAACAAAATGCACGATCTATCACTAGAGATTAAAGTCTATCGAAATATATTACTTTTCAAAAATATAAAAACGAAGTAAAGTGCTAAAAATTACTAACTATTTTTCGTGACCTTCTCCACTTTTTCATAATCTACAAAGATCATGAATCAATGTATTAGAACAAGAAAATGTTTTATAAATGACTAGCTGACCCCGCGAACTCTGTTTCGCCTTAAAGGCAATAAATAAACAGATTTTTGAATTTATTAGGAAATACAAAAAAAAAACATTTCCTTGTCGGAAAAAAAACGCTTGTATGGGAAATGGAAAAGGGCTATTTTTAAGGCTTTTACGGGAGTTTTTCTAATTTTTCTCACCTTTTAAACCTTTCCAAGATCTCCACGAACATTCCAAGACCAAGATAAGATAAATCCGTTCAGCCGTTCTGGTGTTTTAGCGAGACTAACGAACAGCAATTCATTTTTACATATAGAAGATTATTATTATTACGAAAGACAAGGACAATGTACAGTCTTACAATAATAAATATATCTGTGTCTACAACTCAATGACTTTTAGATGACAGATTGTATCAAGTGAAGAAAAAGAAAGGTCCATTTCTTTTCGATTGTTAAACATATTACGGACGGTAATGATGAAAGAATGGACGAACTTTGTTCCGTAGCGCTGCAAACCACTTCAGTGTTTCGTAATTGAGGGCTTACGTGACGACCCCACGCCACAGCTGGCCCCAACTTTCATTGCGAAGAGTGTTATACTAGTGCCAACTTTATCTCAACCTAACTTCTACTTTACTTTCCAATGATAATAGTTTGGAGCAAATGTTTTATGCAGCTTTATGTACATTTTTATTATTAGTCAATTCGACTTTATCGATGAAAGAATAATACAGAGAGGTGAAAATTGTTATCTTTAATTCATTACAATTATTAACATCAGTACCCCGTATCTGTCACGTCTTTGATAATATGGTACACAAGGGTCAGATAAAGTATACTCAGAGATCTCATGTCCAATTTAGTATGGACGTGTAGTATGAGAAATGTACTCTAAGGGACACCCAATGGTACCATTAAACGACTGTGAGTAAGGCAGTTTCACGTTAAAAATAGTCGATAAATAAATATTATTAAATATAACTGTACTAAGTTATAAATGACTAAGATATTCTTAAATAGGTAAGAAGCTAAAAATATTCTAAAATGGAAATTCATTCGGCGAGAACTTTATGTTTATAAGTAAAGGAAAAAGCTCTTACAATTTGCAACACAATGGCCGAATTGTTCGGATGATTTTTCCTTCTTCGCATAGTAAGCACGGTTTTGGTTCCATAAAAATATATTATTCAATCGCCTTTTTCACTGGCTCTCCACTCCAAATCTAAGATGAAGGGGATAAAATGTATGAGGGATCAATAGATAAAGAGATGAGGTAGGCATTAAACGCGGGCTCTGCGATAGCTTAAGGCAATTGCTGGAAAATTCTCAAATTGTTTAAGGTAACTTTTTAGTTTGTCCTTTTTACGAAATTGCTTCTAGGGAGTCGTGACTTGGAATTTTTACTAAAGTGTCTCAATTTTGTAATTTATCAATCTATTGGATACGCAATTACTTCATAATCCTTTGAAGTTTAATTCTCAAATTAGTTATGTTTTCTAATTGCTTGACGAATTAACTATACTTCGTTTAAGTAGCGTCAAGATTAGATTTGAATATTCATGGAATTATCAAGTGTAGTTATGAAAACCAGATCCTAAATGTTTATATGTTTAAAAATTGTATTAACAGAATGTTGGCGCAAACAAAAACATTCATGGCAAAGTTTTTTAATCAACGCTACGGGAAAATATAGGAGGACGTGAGGCCGCAGGCGTACTCACTGCTTTAATACTTTCCAACAGAATGCAACGGATTTTCATACTGGCTGTCACCGCTACCTCTGTGTGATATTATGTCATATTTCACTGAAAAGACACGGCTTAATTGCTACAGCCTAGTGATTACGTCACCTTTGGAAACGTACTCATAGTAAAAACAATTGAATACTAGTATTCATCACAATCTATATTTAGAAATTCTTACGACTTAGTCAATTTTTTTAAATTCTAAGTGTCAATATTCTATTTCGTGACTACTTTAATATTTTGTAACCTTGTTTCACTTCGCAAAGATCCCGCCTCTACAATATTAATTTTGCTACGATGAAGAAATTACAATATGTCGAGAGAATATGTACGCACTTAACTAACTTCAGTATGTAATAATATTCCAGACGTTTCTCTCGGTATTATATTAAACGTATACATTTATTTAGTATAAATTATCATAATAGGCGGCGGATTTGTTTAACTACCAAAGTTTTTATTGTTAATAATTAATTAGTCTGTGGCGCGGAACATAGACAGTATAAATGGGGGGAGTGTTTTAATTTATAACTCGATTTATAAAGAATTTGTGGGCGATGTTATAATAATATCAGATAATTGTATAAACATATTAGTACTTGTACCATAGTTTATTTAATAAACAATAGTCTTTGTAGTGAAGTACTGAACTGAGTACGTTGACCTACTTGTAATTCGTTTCATTACTTAAATTCGTGTTTCGGATACTATAGCAAATGCTATAAAACAAATTAAAATAGAATATATGAACAAAAAGCTTCATTTATTGTAACGTGCATGTTAAACCCATGTTTGCTAGGAAAAGATACATTGAATTTGTAAATTCTGTTCGAATAAAATGGATCTAAAGCTGCAATTTTATTTCACAGACGGGCGATCCTCTCCAACCCGGACGTCATCGGGCATACTCCAATAAAGGCTTTATTTGAAAACGATTTCTGGGGAACACCGCTCACGGACCCCGGCTCGCACGGCTCGTACCGCCCTTTGTGTGTGGCCTCCTACCGACTGAATTATGCCTTGAGTGGATTCAAGCCATGGAGTTATCACTTTCTCAATATACTGTTCCACTCGGTGGCGACGGCGCTCGTGGTGACGACGGCGCGCCGCCTGCTGCCTTCTTACTGCACGAGAGTAGGTAGCGCAGTGGCCGGCCTAAGTTTCGCCGCGCATCCGATACACACTGAGGCCGTGGCGGGCGTAGTTGGGCGGGCGGATTTAGCGGCGTGCAACTTTTTTTTATTAAGTTTTTTACTTTATTGTGAACATTCTAGACTCCGGAACGAGCATCAAAGGAAGCCGTGTCGGCATATCACAAAAGATTTAACACACCGACAGCTGTCAATTAATGTACAAATTTTAAGATTCAGTTGTCATGGATTTTTCGAACAGATAGCAACGAATTTTCGAAAGCTTCTGAAAGCTAGTAAAATTGGGGCACCCGTGCTGAAAACGTGCGAAGTCGATTCGGGTACTCTGAAGTTAAAAAAGTGTCAGTGTAACAGTGACGTGAGTGCGTATTCGTATGAACTTATGCAGTGGTTCACGTTGGCGGGAACACTTTTATTTGCAACAGCCGCCACGCTTTGCAAGGAGCCGGGGATAATGGTCGTACCGCTTTGTATCCTTTATGACCTTTTGAGAGACACGCGTCACGACGAATCTTCGTTAAAGGTAAGAAATTTCACCTACTTTTTATCACGTTTCCTGTACTTTGAAAGCCAAAAATCGTGCCTACATAGTAATTTATTGACACATTGTAGTATTGTAGATTTTCAGCTGGAAATTTTAAGAAACGATGACGTTTACAGAAAGATTTTAAGTTTAAGATAGTAAAATGAAGGTGAATCTCGTTTATTGTTATTTTGTTATGTTGGTTTCAAAATAAACTTGACACTTTTTAACTAGAAAAGCAATATACATAGGTTAGGTCTGGATTTATTATAAAAAACACTATAATATTACATCAGAAAGTACACGAAGCGTAGGTTGAACGCAGGCCGGTTTTATGCAGCAAAGCTAATGAAATCTAATTTTCACGTGCGGCTAGCCATGACAGATATTGCGGGTCCGGCTCGCAGACTCATTTGCAACTTGGAAATTGACTCTCTCTTTCCCTCCCTCTCCTTCATACGAAATTCAAACAGACTAAAGTGAGACGGACAATTCAAATAAAGTAAGAAAGAATATGAATATTTAATTTTATCTAGTCCCCAGTTCTAACACGGTGGCACCTGCACGTTGTCAATTAGGACTAATACATAGAAAATGTTCCTCGTGAGAATTGAAAACGTAATCTTTTCGTAAATAAATATTTTATAGAGGACTTTTATGTGCTGTGAGGAAAAATATAAAACCGAAATGGCCTGCGAGGCTGTAGTATGTTTATAGCTCTAGTATATATCTGTTTTCGTTTTAATTCCCTGATACAAAAGCCTTACCTTACATTTACTTAGCTAGGAATAATTCAATTTCTAACTTAGTATTATATTATTTACCTATTTTTTAAATTTTGCTAATATTATAAATGCGAAAGATTCAATGGATGTTTATTAGAAGTTATCTTCAGAACGGCTGCACGTGACGTACGGATTCGCGGGCGACAATTAGTCAAATAGATAACTATTTAAGAAAAACTAAAACTACAAAAAAAAGTAGAGAAAAAGTATTCTAACAGGTAACATAGAAACCAATCTGTGCTTGAGACAAGAAAAATGCTTTAAAATTCTCATGGCCAATGTTTTAGGGCTAATGCGCAAGCAAGGTTTTAAATAAAATATTTTTACATTACATTTTTTCCTACAATATAATCTTAGCAGCGAGCGGTTCTACGAAAATATGACTATGGTAACGTTTTATTACCGTTGCCTTGGCAAGTTTATGCGATCTCATGCAATAAAGTGATAAAACAGTTAGCTCACACGACGTAACCAAACTGGATTTGATATATCGACGTGAACAAATAAAAGTACCATTTCAACCATAAACCGACTGAATGTTTCTTCTTAGTTTTTATGTCGCGCAATATATGTACTTAATATTTATGTTACGGGAAAAAACTTGGTCTTTACATTGTAAGTCTTTATTTGAAGCGACAATAGCCTAATGGTCATGGGTACGGACTACAGACTTAGCGGTCGCGGTTACGAATCTCACCATTCGACTATTGTGAACCATGTCCTGACACAAGCTTTTTCAAGATTAACAGGAATGGTTTCAAGAAATATTAGTAAATTAACAAAAATCTATTAATATATTATCCAAAAAAATACCAGTAGTATATTTCACAAATCTTATTTAGTCGTATTATATTTATGAAAAGTTCTGTGATCATGAAAACATAGCAAAAGCTTGTTATCACTGATAAATGTGTACTAGTATTGAAAATAAAAAAACAAGAATCCATTTTCAAAAATTAACCTTAATCAGGACAACGGTTAAATAAATTTGAAAATCAGATTCAGTAAGTAACATATTTTAAAGCTAACGATTTATACTTAAGTATACAGATAGCACTATGTCCAACAGTGGGCAGAAAAAGGCTGATAATGATCTTGCTACCTACATTCAGTTGATAATTGGTTACTAAGGGAATTCCTTAGTGTAGGATTAATATGAATGAATACCTATATGATCATTTACTCACTGTAAATGTTCAAGTTAATATTTAATATAAAGTATTTATACAGAATGAAATTAACATTTTAGCCTTTCCTCCTTTAAGTTGGCCTTCATACACGGTGTCTAGTCCAGTATATTTCAGCGGCCGCGTAATTTGTGGCTCGTAAATGTTCTGAAATTGGTCATCCCTTTGGTTGAGGTGAATTTATGGCCTCCTCGGTCGGCCTGTCGAAAGGGGAATTAATAAGTCCCTTCTAATGGCAAACGAACCCTTACCGCCCGTTTCAATGTCTTCGTATTACAGAACATTCATATTAACTTGCTATATTGTGTATATTAAATTGTAACTTGTGTTATTTTATTTTTTAATCCGAAATTATACAATGATGTATTTTAAATTTAGAAAATATTTTAAGTTTACAATATATTTCAACTTATTATTTATAAATAGTTTTACTTGTTAGGATATTATTTCAATGTTCGTTATTCATAATAAAAAAAATGAATGTTTTACAATGAAAATTTGCTTTTACTATATTTTTAAAGTTAAAATGTAAAAAGACGGTGAAAAGAATTTAGTCTGAATACATAATAAATGGAGATTTGTATTAAAGATTATCAGAGTTATTTTCCACTTTAATCGCGTCGTATCAGACTCATCCTTACACAGTTTTTCTTCTAATCTCATCAAATAATAAAACAATATTATATTGTACTTGACAGTTCTTGGAAATGGACAATAGCAGCGTGTTCTTAAAGCACAAATTAGGTTCGAAACGTACAAGTTTACAAACTAGCTATCAATAGAATACACGAGCAAAAGTTTTTATAGCCTAATTCTTATTTGTTTTTGAACAATAAGAGGAATCGCTTTTGTATTAAAAGAACTTTCCCCTATCGCTAGTACGAGTGGATTGTTTAACCTATTTTAACTCAAGTGCTCTTTATTTCTTAGGTCGCTGATTTTTATTGTATATTGAGGCTAGCATTGTGGTATAACTACCTTTACTCTATTTATAATCATAATACAAAACACAATTCATTCGGCTTTTCATTTCAATCATTCAAGTACTGTAACTTTCATTTATTAACTACATTATAACGTCTAAAGACAAAGCGGGTGAAATTAAATACATTCCCTATTTAGTCAACCACGTCTCGTAGTTATTTTTAAATTGCATTAATCATTAAATCATAATAAGAACTAACAAAAATGTTACTTTTTAATATTGGTGTAGACTATATTACTACGTTTGTAAACAGTAACGAGACTGGAAGGTAGACGCGAGTGCATATCAAAAGCTAGCTCTGACTTTTTCGTTTGAAATTGTCATTCACATTTGGCGCCTTTGCTATCCGGCGCGGCGCCTCGAGCGATTGCCCTTTTACCTCCCCGGTGTTGCGCAACTCGTTGTGCAGGGAACAAGGTTTCTGTACGAAAGATGCAATAGTTTTTGTTTGCTTATTAATGTAAAATTTACATAATTTAAGTTATCTATTATTGAAAGCTATTTTATAAATTTTAACTCTTACAAAGATTAGAAATATCAAAGTATAAATTGATAGATGGACGGATGTTTGTTAGTGAAATGGCTAAACAGATCTCTATGAAATTTGGAACAGTCATAGATTACTGTCTGTAATAATGCAAAGGCTACCTATTAAGTGTTTTAATTCTGCAGACGAAGCTAGTTACTAAATAAGTAGAGTGAGTAACACTCCATGAAGAGCTTGGGCAATTAAATGTCGTAAACAGGTTTACTTGAACGTGTTTACTTCGAAAAAGGAAACAATAACGCTTAGCCGTACGCCGGCGCGGGGAACAAATCTGGTTGTAAATAACATTGCTTGAACGCCTCCTTGTCTTTAGAGAAGAATAATGGTATTTTGTATTTCGTTAGGCCGCTCTATGTATAGCCACGTCCGCTCGGACGGCTGCCAGCTGCGCCGCCTCGTGTTCCACTGTCCCCTTTCCCTACCCCAGCCCCTGCCGCCCTCGACAACATGTAAAATTAAGTGTTACTGGAACGGACAATTCTCTCTACAGTCTGATGGTATTGAGTACCGGGAGTCCATTTCGGAACTTCAATTATTTTGTCTATACAGTTTAATAAAAAGTTCTTTTAAATACTATATTTAATTAGTTATAAAAAAGCAATTCGTGTTGGTTTGAGGTCAAAAAAACATGAATGCAGACATAAAACATTATGTTATTAGTCTCCACAACAGTGATCAGAGCAAACGCGGAATCACCCCTACTTCACGCCGGTCTTCTGTG
This sequence comes from Papilio gigon, assembly GCA_027563995.1. NCBI lineage: Eukaryota > Metazoa > Arthropoda > Insecta > Lepidoptera > Papilionidae > Papilio > Papilio gigon. The sequence continues at coordinate 4,220,317 of JAODUI010000030.1, read as the reverse complement.
TGGTCTTGGTTTTGCTTCGGGCGAGCGAATCATTCGTGCAACTAATGCCCCTATATACTCTACCACTGCTAAAGTTTTCTAAGAGTTTGCATTGGTTTAGTTAGTGTTAAGTTTAAAATTAATAATTGGGTCCTTCATAATTGGAATTTACGTAAATGTAATGATATTTAAAAATTGTTTGACCTTTGTTTTAATAAAAAGTTGAAACCTTAACATATTTGATACAACGTAAATTTATGTGGCGGAAAAACTTATATGTGTGTGAAAAAAACGATCAAAACGGATTAAATCCTTCCCTTTTATTAAAATACGGCACCAATTGTTCGACGGTAAGTCTTAAATCAAATCTCAGCGAAGTCCCCCACGCTTCCATATTTTCGCGCTCCCAAGAAAGTTATATAATCGCTATTGAGCAAATATATGGACTCGTGCGCCATCTCTCCATCTTAATATGGTGTAAGAATTACATTATATTCCTTTGACGACGCAACTGATTCATTCCATATTTTAGTTGAATGTTTAACGCTTTAACTAATTGAAAGTTATTAAAAAAAAAAGAACACGTCATTTTCCTTACGTATTTTTATCTTTCAAAATATATTTAAATTTCAATTGCAACCTTTGGCAGTTTCTATATCAACCATGAATAGTGAATATCACTAATCTTTAAATTTGTACGCTTCAAGTTTTAGAAAGCAGTCTTTATGTTCTTAACAATCGCAGCTCGACGTACGTTTCAATTCAAAAGACAGAAAGAAGCTGTCGGCGTTATCACAAAGGGTCGGAAACGAGCATCTTAGAAACATAGCTGGTAATAAACGTCCTGTTCCGATCTTTTTAGTTCACACAAAAGCTCTCACAATAAATTCTATACCGCCGATGATTTAACATTTCAATAACCGACGATTATTTTTAAGTTTTGTAAAAATAAACTACGAATTAAAAGACGAATATTGCATAAGAGTATAGGTATAATAAACAGCCGGCTCAAAGTTAATTATTCCCTTAAAACATGATAGTTATCATACGCTAGAACATGATAGATTCAGAGTTTCATAATCAATACTTCCCGTTGGTGCGCGGTTCGTTGCTCGGCTGGCTTACGTCTCTACAAACATGAAAAGTGTGCAAGTAAAATACAGAACGCGTACGGAAAAAAATGTTGATTTCTATGAATAGTACTTAATATATATTTTACTTAAAATATTTATAGATTGATCAAGAATGTAAAAATCTTGGCCAGAGGTCGCTTCAATCGTTATCTTTATGCAAACACTTTCTAATGAACGCAAAGAGATTAGTTCCATATTTGTCCGCAATATGGCGAGGGTGTTTATATTCCTGGTTAGGACATGATTTTATTCGGTCATTGTTAGCCAACAGCTTAAGTCTAGTTCAATACAAAAATACACATCTTTTTAAAAATCAATTAGGTATGTAAATACTGAATATGTTTTTAATAATAAACATAAATTGTAGAATGAAAGTATTAAAAAATATCTATTAATATTTGTTCGTATGTGCGATGTATTTATCATAGCTTGCATATATATGTTTGAGTCGTGCAATCTGTTTTACAGCGGAGTTTCAACAGTTGTTGTGCAGGAAGCCAAACGGCACAGATAAAATATAAATTTTATATCCCAGTGCGACGATCATAAGCACGTACTCTTTGGGTTACGTTCGTATTCAGATTCACGAATACAATTATGGTTCACTTTTTTTCAAAGGCAAGATTCTATCGACATGTACAAAATTTTAAACGTCATTTTTATATTATAATACACTAGCTATGCACGCTACTTCGTTCGAGTGGAGTTTTTGAAACAATTTATTTTATGCTCCGGTGTTCTTAATTACATTGCAACGTAGCCTAGAACCTACTTCGATAAATGAACCATACAACACCTAAATATTTTTTTAGTTCCGATTGATAGTTCCTCAGATTAGCTAGTTTAAACAAACTTTTTGACTTAAGTTCCTACATCCCTACCAGAGGGCGTCCACAGTACGCAGACATTAATTTAACAAATAGGTATATTTACATCAATAGTAACAATTTTTTTTTCTTTGTTTATGATTAATAGTATTGCATTTGAAACAGGTACACAAATTTGAGGCAACAACAACTCAAATTAACATCGTTCCGTTAGAATTGATGTACTGTAAAAAAGAAATTTACTAAGGAGTATTTTTAGGCCTGCGAAGTTCCTTAATCTAAAATCGATGGAAACGACTGCGGATAAAGTTGTGAATGGTACCTTAAGTTGGAAATGTAAGAAAGTCGATCCGATCCTTTCGCTTCACACCTGTGTTACTTTGCGCCCCGTTCATAGACCAACTACCTCGACTGCGCCGCCAGAAATTAGATAATATCGTCACATTTTTCTTCTATTTTGTCTATCCAAAGAGTTTTATCTTGAATACAATTTTAGAATTTCGTTATGCATAATAGTACTGAGTCTTCTTCGTTTCTGATTTTTTTTACATATAATTTTAAGTCTTTCTAATTTTTTTTTACTGTCATAATGATGGTGAACAAGATGATGAAGCGCCAATAGCCTTATGTTTATGTGTACGGACTACACATCGAGCGGTCGCGGGTTCAAACCCCACCTTTCGACTATTGTCACGCACCATATCTTAATACAAGCTTTTTCAATCTTATCAGGAATGGTTGCAAGAAATATTACTGAAGTAACAAAAACCTACTAATATTTCATATAAAAAAGAGATGATATCTATACTATACTTATGATTCCTTTGGTTTATAAAAAAAAGCCAATATTAGCTTATTCTGTTGTATTTATAAATGTACATAACAACTAGACCTTATTATCTTCCAGTAATACAGATAAACTATTAAATCTTTCGTGAGTTAAGCCGTTTTATAAGTAGTATAGTAATACAGATAGATTTAAAATATAACATAAATAAATACACATTTAAAAGAACAAACAATCGTTTAGTCGACGTTTTTTAATTTAACTTTCCGACGTAAACATATTTCAATCACGTTGAAGCATTTGCATATTCTTTTGCAAAAAACACACACTTGTCGTCAGTGCTAAAGAGCGCGTACAGCCATTAACGTTTGTGGTAATTTAATTCAACGACACTTTATAGAAAAAAAAATCTAATTAAAAAGTTAATTTAATGTTACTGAACGTAAGGTATAATTACACAAAAGTTGGAGTAAACGTGCATAGCTGCTATTAAATCGGCAGCGGCGCGAAGTTACGAGCGTGGCTCTGAGGGCGTTTCCTTCGTCTTTTGTTTTGCTCTGAATGCCGAGATACGTGCAATAGGATCCAGTAATTTAATAGACGTTAACACCGCCACCGTCACCGCCGCCGTCACCGCCGCCGCCGCCGCTCATGTCGTAAATGAGAAAACACGCAAAGGTGAGCGCAGCTGCGAGTAAATTCGTTTTGTACCGTAAACTTAATCAAATGAACTGCACTCAGACTCCATCTACGTCCGCACTTTTGTTAGAACGTGGATTTTTTTAAACATTTAAATTAATTAATTAATAATTTAATCAGATAATTTAACCGATCGGATGATTTATTACTTACAATATATTATATTTCTATTACTAATGCCTCATTGTAAAAGTTCACATGTCAGTATCCATGTTTCAAATGAATGAGGAAAAATTCGTTATTCATACAACCAAATAACGTTTAATTAACTTTAAACGTTTCGAAATTGATGCTAGGTAATGGCTTAATCAACTCAATGTAATTTGAGTTGATGCAATCGTTTTTATCAATGTAACACGAACTATCGGCTCGGTTTAAATTTAAATTTGACAAAAAAAATCCTATTCAATTTTCAAGCGGAAAAGAATAGATAAAATACAATTACTTAAAAGGAAGTCTACACTGTCGTTCTATTTGTCTCTCTTGTGCGCGTGCAGCAGTAGTCGGTCGGGCGCACTCCTCGCTCCGAGAGCTGTGCCAGCGCCGCCCCGCGCCGGCCCCACCCTTCACTCTGACACCGTCGGTGCCACCAACAATGACCTCGTATTTCAGACGGAATTGCTCAAACACGGAACAGAGAAAACATAGAATAGTCATGAAATGTGTTTCCGTATTTTATACAATATGTACATACGAGTGTACCTTAATGGACTACCTTCTTAATGTCTTTATACTCTGCCTACATAAAACATGTGGTGCTTTACGTCTTTGTTAAATTACTTGTGCTATCATACAAAGTTCCATGAATTACTAACTGTTACTAATCGATTTTCGAAGTCTTTCGTTACTTCTATGACACTAATCACGTAGATAGCGATATCCTAATGTGAACCTATTGATATGTTTTTCTTATTTTCATTCGGTGTGGTAAAAAAAATGGTAAGAAAAAAAGATATAAACTAAGTAATTAGTAATTGTACGTATCTAATTACCAACTTAATTACTTTTTTTTTATGTTTTCTAAACTAACGCTTGACCACGATCCCACCCGAAATACTTATAGAATAGATCTTGAATGTTCTGAGTACATCAGAATGTATAACAGTTTATAAGCTCGGTAAAATAGTTATAGCGATCGTTTAATTCATTTCTAGAATGAAAATTCAAGACCCATCTATCCATTAGTCACTTATTAAAAGTTCACCGGTCGGTCAATTTGGACTGTACGATCTGTCATAAACTTTTAAATTAAACAGTCCCGACGACGCGGCTCGACTCCTTGACAAACTTCAATTCAATGTCTATTAACTATTCATACTTTCAAATTATAATTTCGATAGTAACTATTAAGAAAACGTTGTTTTGACTACAAATAAGAGCTCACAAAATATTGTTGAGTCTAACTATAAATAAAACTATATACAACAAAAATTGTTATAAGGTATCATTTTTAATATAAAACCAATAAAAGCTGTCATCGAGGATTTTATCTTGTCGAGTATAATTTCAGGAGAACTTATTCTGCTGAATTAAAAATATTTCTTCATACAAACTTTAATTTTACAGACATTTCAAAGCTGAAATGTATATTATTATTTTACGAAAAAGTGTTACCATATTTTAATTTTAATATTTTAAACCTTTCGAAAATTTATTTAAAAAAAATCTTTCACTAAAACAAAATTTTCTGTAGGCTACTTATAATAGGATTCCTTAAACTATTAAATCTTTCGTGAGCCATTTCAGTATATTACTTATAAAACGGCTTAACTCACGTGTAACTCGGTGTCAGTACCGACTAGTTTCGAGCCCATCGGGGTCTCATCTT
>JAODUI010000030.1:4201951-4214964 GCA_027563995.1 Papilio gigon | reverse complement strand
GTCTCATCTTCAGGGTGAGTGGGAACGGTACTATCGTACTGACACCGAGTTACACGTGAGTTAAGCCGTTTTATAAGTAGTATAATAGGATTTCTGTGCGTCATTTTAAATCATTCGGACTTTCTCCCCTAATGTTCAGTCGTAACAGTAATATAGTAGTTAAAACTGTACCAGTTTTGTTATGACACTTAGATTGCTTTACAAATGACATGTCATTTTTCTGTATTACTCAATAAGTCCACAATATATGTCTATTACGATTTCTTCATAGTTTTTCGACCGAACGTATCAATTTGGAAACGGCTTGGTTTTAAGTTATAGTTTTGCTCGATGTAATTTAATGAGTATTGTACACGAAACTTGAAATAAGTATCGCCCGGTGTATACATTCTTTCTTACACAGTCAACTGCCTACTAAAAATTAAGGGTATTTTTTTTATTTAGTGTCTTGACCTACATACTTTTCCGATTCCAAAGAATTACGATTGGGGTAATTTAGAATTGAAAGTAGGTACATGACTTGGAAATATTTGACATTTTATATCCAAAGGTAGAAGTAATTATTATTCGACGATTTCGTACCAAGTAATTTATGTGCAGCTTTTTGTGTTTTCATTCTTCGACTTTAGTTGGAATTCAAAAGCATAAAAATTTTACGCCTTTTACGTTCCAAATCTTAAATTTCTTGAAAGTTATTAACAAAAATGATTTTACTTGAACCCAAGACGTGTTTGTATGTTTTTTTTTCTGTGCAATTTAATTTTATAAATATTGAAATTGACTCTCATATTATGGGCAAATTGAAACAGCTGACTTATAGGTGTGCATTTACCGCAAGCTACTAGTTGGCTTGAGGCGAAGCGGACGTGCCCTGGCGTAGATAATACGTCCACTCAGTAAATAAAGGTACACCGAGTATTTACAGTGACATTCAATGTCAATAGAATGTTCGCTTTGTACCGACTCAGGGAACAAACAAAGGTAATCCCCACCGGCGAGAGATATCCTGAGGGGGGCACCGAAGTCACCGCCCGGTGCTCGGCCGACGTTCATTGATTTTATCTTACGACCTACAGAACGACTGTTTTGATCAAAGATTAGAACGATGTTTTTGTTTCGGCTTCATTTTAAAATCATAAAATTTAAAAGGGGAACAGATATCAGTTTGTCTTTACGTTTTCGTTGCAAATTGTCTTGGATTTTTCAAACGATATTCGATTCAAGGAAATAAGGAGATTATGTTTCATATTTTATTGTGACTTTTAATTCTATCTTTGTTTCTATCAAACTATTCTATAGTGGTCATTAGTATACCTATTTGTAATTAACAATATAAATGACGGCATACAGAATCGAACTTTAATCCCGTTTTAATTAAATAACATGTTAGGTATGTTTTAAATGACATACGTTACTTCTGCCATAGAAATAGCTAATAGTATAAATCGTTTTGAATCATCATCATATACTGCCTTTTCCTGCCCAATGCTGGACACAGGCTTTTCCCAATGCCTTCTAGTTGCTTCAATACCATTATGAAATGAGTATGACTTCTATGTTTCATCATCACATCAGCTCAAAATATATCCCCACCGCGGGGCTCGGAGCCTACCCTATTACTAGGGGCGACTAGGCCATAGTCAACCACGCTTCTCTGTTTACTATGAAATAATTTATAAGTACATGAAATGTCAATGAATAGATAGATTAATATGTGCTCCAAGTTTAAATCAATATTCGTTATTTACGTAAATGAAAAGCGAATGAATATTGATTTAGGAATCCTATTTATTCAGTAACGTTTGATGTCTGAAATTATGGCAAATATTTATATTATCACGTATTTAAATAAGATATACCTTTTCAAACATAATTAGTGTCTCTTAATATTGTAACACCATAGCCTAATTGTTGAGGGTACAGACTACAGATCGGTCGTGAGTTCGAATCCCACCATTCGACTATTGTCGTGAACCATATCCTAACACAAGCTTTTAAAGCTTACCAGTAATGGTTGCAAGAAATATGCGTAAATTAAGAAAAATCTACTAATGTTTAAAAAATAATAATACTAAAGTCATAATCGTCAGAATAAATTAGATTATAAAAATGTTGTAAGTATTATAAAGTTTTAATTAAAAAAAATGAAATCCATTTAACAACACTAGTACCTATATTTTAAACATTTTTGAAAGTTATTAAGTCCGCGCTATTAGTCCATGACAGATGGAAGAGGTCACTTTGACACTTCTTTTTGACAAATAGAGTGACAAGATCACGCTTGTTGTTCGTTAGTTTGCATTATTTATATAAATTGTAATACAATATAGTTGAAAACATAATTTATCGTCTTAGTAGAAACGGTGGAATACAAATGTATTACACCTAAAATGCAATGAAAATCTGAAAAACATCCCAATTGTATAATTAAGTACTTGTAGTAACATGATGTAGGATATTGTCTTTTTATTTTTAATTTACAATATTTCAAGTATTCGTGTAATAAATGAATAAGTTGTTAACAAGAGTTGTCAGGCCGGGTCTGGCAAATGAGACGGTTTTCGAGGCGAGGACGCTAATGTCATCCAACCAGTATATTTTCCAGATAAGCGCCCCGCTGACGTCTTGCCTTACACTGGTAACACAACAGGGTAGAACACTGAAGCAGATCAGTACTACTATTGTTCTGACTCGGTGTGTACATTCAAACTAAAGCACTACTGTATTGTATACTGCTCTGCCTTCGTGTGAAACTGGCCTGACTTCGCTCGCTTATTTCATTATACGTTTGCTTTGACTTAAACTCACAGTTAACTTAGTCTGACAGCAATTAGGTTGCCCCGCCTACGTTCTATAACGATTGACAATAACTTTGTTACCTATTTGTTGTTAGAAGTAAGATTATTATAATTAATGACTCGTTTTAGAATAAAACAATATTAAATTCAATATTTACATGACATTTTTGTCTTCGAAAGAAAAATCCTTTTTCTATTATTTAAAAACTATCGTTGTAAAAAGTTACTTGAGACGAGAAGTAGGCATACGGAGATATATATAATGGTAAAAACTTTAAGAAGTAACTTAATGAATCTTGGAAAATTTAATATGCTTTTATCATAGTTCACAAATGTATATTTTTTTTACCTGCGTTACAATTTTATGATCAAAAATTTTTGTATTATTCTCTTTAACGCTTTAGGTCTCGGGTGTAAATTGTGCTGGATATTCGAACCGACGTCGTTAGCGCTGCACAAAGGTCTCCCCAGGGCCGGCTGCGACGCCCGGCTACCTTCATAAATCTTTTCCTCCGGCTTTCCGCAACTAACAAGCCAACGTACTACCATCTCGTGTCGATTCGATCCCTCACCTACTAAATAACACTGACAAAACTTTCATAACAGCGCCCTAAAGGCATTAAAATACTCCGCGTTACGAACTAATCGAGCTTGTAATTGAGTTGGCGTCAGTCAATAGAGTTTTTGCAATGAATTCTAATACTTTTTTATAGGCGTTTTTAAATAAAAAAAACAAATTGTTTTACCAAAAAGTAACTAAGTTTAAAACTGCTCGTCGTATTAAAATCTTTATGTACAAACGTTACTGTGTACCTATCATCTTTGACATTTTTAACTTTTATTAAACAAAGTGGCTAATGCCATTAAGGGAAAGGAACGATTCTAAGAGGTCAAACAATACATTCCAAAGTATGCAAGATATCAATAGTAGATAAGAAACCATATTGTGTACCGATTGTCTGTTCTTTTAGATTATAGTACTTCATCAATTGAGTATTCAAGAATTATTTTTAGTACTAAATACACTTTCAGATGGTTTAATGATATAGCATATTCATTATTATATTATTCAAGTAAGTTGATACGTAGCGACTATTGATCCGCGTTGACTAGTACATCAAAAAGTATTGAAAAAAATAAAACAAGAATTAATAGTTACATATTGAACTGTACAGCGGCTGTATTCGCATAGAATTCAAAGTCTTTATCCTCGTATTGCATACATTCTGACCATTTCCATGGTATATTGAAATGAAACGCCGTCCATTCTATGAGCGCTATGGTTTTAATAAACCCCCAGAGTCGGGTTATGACGAAAGTGTCTGTTGCCACAAATACATGAATGGACGCAATGTATTTCGTGTTTTGTTTTGTTCCTACTGATATTGAATTATTTTGTAATGAAATACCGTAAATGCGATGTACGCGAACGGTAAGATCTATGGATTTTGAACCTATTGGAATTGTCAGTTATAGAAAAAAAATATTGTGGTTGTAGTTTTTTTTTCACAAATTCGAAATTTAAACTCGGAACATTTAAGCAATTGTTTTATCATTTATTCGTACGACAACATTCAGTTGAAATTTGACTGAATATTTAGAGTAATTTTGAAATGATTATGGGTATTTAATAAAAAAAAAAAACATTTTGTCATGTTGTATTCAGTCGGCCGACAGATATTAACGAATCTCCTCCTTAAAGCGATCAATCAATCTTGGTGAAACTTTTTCTTTTACTCGGAGGCGTTTTAAGAAAAAAAAAACTTTCACAACACAATAGTGTATTCTTATAAGTTTCTCTTTATTGCTTAAAATTCGGAAATGATCTTTAACTTTAACATAGATTTGTGAGATTATTTGAAAACTCATTCCGTGCGGTTCTGTGACACTTAAATAACTAATTACTTATAACGAGTAACTCACCAATGAAAGAGGTGATTTATGCTGATTATAGTCAGTTCCTTTTTTCGTGATTTTATGGCCGAGACGTTTAAGCAAGCATTCTTACCACGGGAACGTTATTCAAATGAGTGTATTAATATATTTTTTCTTTGTTACAGTATCGATGGCGAAGTATTTTCGCTCTGGGAACTGGCGGCTGTATACTTCTCTTCTGGAGATTGAAGTTCAAAGGAAATCCATCACCTTTCGCTACCGCGGACAACCCGACAGCTCGGGACCCGTCATTTTTTACAAGACTTTACACTTTCGCGTACCTGCCAGTGTTTAATTTCTTCCTTCTTCTATATCCTTTCCATTTAAGCTTCGATTGGTCGATGGATTCTATACCAAGAATATCGTCGATATCTGATCCGAGGAATTTATCGTCAGTGCTGTTCTATCTCGCTTTATCTAAGTTAACATGGCGAGCATTTCTGATGCAACTCAAAATATTTCACGACAAAAAGATTAAATTTTATAAAAAGGCAGCTTTAAAAATAAAAACGAAATGGAATTATAATTGCAAGAAGCAAATGAAAATTTTAGAAATCGAAAGAAGAACTGTTATAAGTAACAATATTAATAGCAAACCTGTTATTTGCCCGTGTAACGGATGTAAACACTCCTTAACAATGGATCATACTAGTGTTTGCCGTACGGTTAATAATAATAACACAATGATGCACAACTCCAACTGCATATGTGTAAAGCCGCAAGAAAAAGTTAAAGAGAAAGAAAAAGTGAAAGTTCAAATAGCTAAGAAGTACGTGTACAGCACGCCACAGGGGACTATTATTGTTTTTATCGCATTCATGGTGCTACCATTCGTGCCGGCCTGTAATATTCTATTCTACGTGGGTTTTGTTGTTGCCGAGCGTGTGCTTTACATTCCCAGTATTGGATTTTGTTTATTACTCGGACTCGGCGCTGGTTCTTTGACGAGAAACTGGAATCGGAACGAAATACGATGCAGAATTTTCATGTTCGCATTGATGATCACTTTGCTGACTATGTGCGGGTGCACGCTGCGCAGGAATCTGGATTGGCGCGATGAAGAGAGCCTGTTTAGAAGCGCATTGCATATAAATCCCCCAAAAGGTAAGGTTTATTCCATTTTTAATCTAACGTCTATAGTAGACGTTAGATTAAAAGTTTAAGACAAAATGCGAAATAGAATTATCCACGTAACCGATAATATATTCTAAATTTAATCAAGTTAATCCAGTAACAAGCAAACTTCTATCTTACGACAAAGATTCATTAATCATTTGGGAAATCACGTTTCGAGTTGAAAACTTTTAAATTATTACAATTTGCAATGTTTTCGTGGCATAACAAAACGACTCGGGGCAGAGTAATATAAAGTTGGCAGCGCCTGTAATTTTACTCTGTACCTTGCCCGAAACTTTGTTCGCAGCACTTCCACGTTCTGTTCAAACTAAGACACAATTAATTTGTTTGAGAGACAGCTACAAAGTACCTGTCCGCGTCGCGTCAGCTCGCCAAAGTTGAAAAGAGGCGGTCGCGGCCGGCCCGACTACAGACTATCAACTCGAGAGCTTTTAATGTATTCGCCGTTTCCACTCGCACTAAGATTCTTGACCTTTCTAGGACGCCATTAAACATGCATGTACGGTATCCCGAGGGAGTCCGCCCCGGGCTCGTGTTCACATTACAAACTTTTGCGCAAAGCGAAAACTTTTACCTGATGGTTCTCATTTTACTTTAGTTCCAGAGCCAACTCGGAAAGGCGTTTTATTTCGTTTCTATATAAAACATAGGAAATCCATTATTTATCTTTTCATATACATTTATTCTTTTAAAAACTATATTTTTATTACACGCATAAGTAATAAAATCATGCAAATATAAATAACGTTTAAGTTTTTACAACGTAAAAAACAGTTTGAATCATCTTTCTGTTTACATTCTGAAATAAAACAGTAAGTAAACGTGTATCAAAGCATTGATGACTCGAATAGCGTTTAAAATTTCAGCTTTACCTTTTACAAAAGCGAGCTTAGTTCGGAATAATCTTTTTTATGGAAATCTTCTGTTTTCACCTCGCACTAAAAGCTAATTGGATCCAATTTGTCCCAATGGGATATTCGAAACAGACCAATCACGAGCTGTCCTTGCTACAAATTGGTTAGGGCAGAGATAGTGGCGCGTAATCAGTCGACTCTGGCGTTTTATCGAATTCAACTTTTGTCGCGATTGCGTATTTGTTCTACAAGTGATTGAGTACACGTTTGTTACCTTTTGTTTCTTTTATTACGAGCACGATTAATGACCTTGTTTATTAACTTTTTTAACGTAAATCTTTTTAGCATAATTGCGTGTTCCTTTATACTTTTGTGCTAATAAAACAAGTAATGGATCTGATGTCACCTTAATCAGTTTTCTCGATGACAGTACGATCACATCTGCAGTCTTTGAATATAGTTAGAGTAATAAATACGTGTCTGTAAATCAGCATACAGAGGCCTCTATATCTCTCAATCCAATAAGAGCAAAATAGTCGTGATAGATGGAATAAAACAAAAAAAAAGCAAGGCCGGAAACGGTCCGCCATTTACGACCGTATTTCGGGTCGTATTTTACTTCATAGGTCGGTATAAAGGTCAAAAGTATTACTTTAATGGACGTCAAAGAGAATTGTTTGAAATCGGCAACGTCTATTTGAAACTTAATATTTGTATTGCAAACATCCATCATTTTTTTTTCAAAGATATTAATAAGGGAAAGAAATGGTTTTTCATTTTTTGTATAACAATCAAAAAAATGTTTATGAAAATTTCAAGATTTTTTATAATGACTTCAATGAAAAATGTTTAAATCAGCTGAAACTGATACGTGATTAACTTTCCAGACATTGAATTTAGCTATTTGGTTTATACTCTTATAATATCCAAACACAACTGGTGTAAGAAATAAACTAATCCAATTTTAATTTGTAAATGAGTCCTTTCATACCTTACGTAAGTTTCGGAGAGTAAAAGGTAGACAGTATGTCGCCACCTCAGCGATGGTATCATCGCACTCTGTATAAGCTTACCTTTTATCAAGTGTATCTTTGCGGAGTCTGAGCAGAGGTTCTCAGAGATTAGAATCGTTAGTGTCACTAACCAGCTTTGCACCGTCATATCTGCTAGTGCCATCTCTAATTCCAGATGTTTTCCTTTACTCAACTATTTATCTGATTTGGGTTAATGCACTCGAGTTTATAACTTACGAAAGATCATATCTATTTAGTAGTTCTACTTTGATATTTCAAATTGGAAATACATGTTGAAGTTTATTTTGTTTTGGAGTATTACTTGTCTAATCAAAATTGTAATGTGTATGACATTTTATATTAGTTTTGTGCTTGAGTGTATGCTCGGGTAGGTACTGTTGCGTAGAAAATTATTAAAACTCATAAACTACAGATACACTCGTTATATTATGAGTTCCCATGTTTTGTATTGATAACAATTTTCATAGTGAAATATGTACGATCAAAAACATCCGGAACCGCTGACGCCGGCCGGGAAAACTAAGATTGCGATTATTATATTCACTCGACTTCCCTAATCTGAGCGCAATAAATTTGGAGAAAGGTTCGGATTCGGTTCCAATTCCGAAAAACACGAGGAATACACAACATTTCCCCGATACAAGAGATTTATAACCTAACGTGGTACTCGACGTACAGTCGCTAGAATTAATATTTCGCTCAGTTTAACTTCGAAAATAGGGCTGGGAAAAGGTAATAATAATTCAACAACAAAGTTACAGTTCTGAATTCCACATTTAATATAGAATATATAGACTTTGTAAGAGCTTGTCTAAAATGTGAAACGCGGAAAATAACGTGCATGCTAACGTTTGAGGCGGAGACTAATATTTTAGCATATTATATTATGATTGTGTTTATTTTAGCATACGGGAACCTGGGCAGCGTGCTCACCACACAGGGGAGGATAGCGGAGGCGGAGGTTGCATTCGGCCGCGCTCTCAAATACAGGCCAAACATGGCCGATGTGCACTACAATTTGTAAGTAATTTATTATATTTCTCGTTACATTTCTTCGTAATTCATGTTTTCGGTCAGTGCTCGCACTAGAACTGAATCTTTGATAAAATTAATATTCGATATCACGTTCTCCGTAATATACTATAGAAAATATTATAGATGAATTAAATTTTAAGGTATTAATAGTTGGAGTAACTTATGAATCGGTTTATTGAAATTAATTCTACTATCTCTTGTCGTATGTTAGTCAATTAACTGTAAATATTTTCATGTTCGCAACGTTTTGTTAGTTTTAGTAACGTTCGATAAAAAAAAACACTTTTCGTAAGAACAAAGTCTAGTTAGACCGAAATCTAGAATCCATTTAACAATTTTTAATGATAATTGATACGATAAATTTTGTAATATATATAGTAATAATGTAATGGTTAATATTGTAGTCATTCGCCTCGTCACCTTGAGACTGAAATTATTCCACTTCAGAAACTTCAGTAGCCTTTAATAGCCTTTCTGTCTGAGATTTTATTTATCTTACAAAATAGGCTCGTTACTAAAATATGACAATAATAAATAATAAATGTTGGAAAATTGTACACAATATTATAACCCGACCACATTTCGGTATCCTTTGTGTCCATATTTATACAAACGAATAGACAACAATTCTATTTTACAAAGTTAAATTTAATATCATTATCAACTTGACCTTTTCCCTACGGAGGGTCGGAATAGTATGGTACTCTTCCATACATATCTGTCAGCCGTCATACCTGAACTCACGCCGTTACGCATATCCTCTTTCACACAATCCACACCTTCTTCGGTCTTTCGCTACCTTTATAGTCAACTACATTCATTAAACTGAAATTTAGTGTATTAATTAAATTTTAATTTGCACATAAATTTCCCTTAACGGCATCGGTTCGATGAACGAAATAAATAAGGTCGGATTCCACTGTTAGAATTACAAAACAATCAATAGGCACGCAACACGACTGCTTGTCCCATTAATTTGGCGAGGCAGCGAGTTCTTGAATTAATCGGGTGCGCTAGTCTCTATCCCGCCACCTAAGCGTTGGGTTTCCGTGCAGTTTCACAAATTAACGTCAAGCGATCCGTTCCTATAATGTACAGCGCTGTTACAAGTTCCCTTCTAAACGTCGGAAAACACGTTCCAGTTAAAACATTGCTTTATTTAATTACTACATTATTTCGATGTTGGAGTCGTGGACTATGCTAATTTATTTGCTTTAATTTTTAATAAGAAATGTATAGTTTTAATGAAAGCTTATGAAGCCAAAAAAATCACACGTCTTTTTTACAACACTTTTATAAAGTGGAAATTGATTTAATTAGCATAAAAGATTCTTGTGTTTTAAAGATAATGTAGACTTCAGTAAAAAATGTAGTTGATCTATACACAAAAGTGCCATTTAAAAAAAAAATTAATTCCATAATAGTTACTTTACTAGCCGAGGGATGGCGTTGTAATTTATAAAATATTGTTAACGTAACACCTCATAGTACGAAGATGGAATATTTTTCATAATATTATAGTGGGTATGAATTTTACTTAACCATGGCAAATGACACCTTTTTAGTGGTAATTAGTAGTATAGAAAGTGAAGAATAGAATGTACAGCTTTAAAATTATTACAGTAAGCTATAACCATTTCATCTCTTTTTGACTTTCATTTCAATTAAGTTTTTTTTTTGTTTTATTTTAACGTAATCAGTAATTGAACTCAATCATAGAGTATTACACGTTACTACGTGAGACTCTCTCGTAGGCACTACAAAAAAGATGTTAGTACTCCACGATAAAATGAAGTAAAACAAAAATAAATAGAAAGGTGTTCAAAGCCGTTTGGTTACGTTGAGACGTTATTAAGAGCACTCGTAACTGACGAGCATGTGTGTATATACGAGATATTGATGTGGGAGAAACGGGGGTAGTGTGTCGGAATCTGTGGGTCACGGGCGTCGGAGCTTTTATATATTTTTTTTAAAGTCGCCGATATCACAATCATTCGAATTGTACCGATGTTAGGATTCTTTGCTTTTTATAAAAAAAAAAGTTTCTTTGTTTCGAAAATTCATTGAATAAGGTAACTTAAACTATTAACTTGTATTAAATAAACTTGAAAGAATCTTAAAAACCCCAGTAGTTTTTAAGTTCATTCGTTACTTGCTTAGAAAAATCTGTTCTTTTTATTACTGTGAATGTAAGTTATAAAATATATCACAATTCATTATAATATTTATATGAATAAGAAAAAATATATTATACAATATAATAGAAACGCTGATTTTATAATTCTACAGCACCGTTGGACTTGGACTTGGTTTTTAGTTTAACGAACTCACATTCAGATGTGTCAATGTAAAAAATTCGTATTGTAAAAAAATGTTTGTCCATTGGATTTATATAAAAGTTACGTTTGCGCTTCAATGTTTGTTCTGGTTTTTATATTTATTCATATCAAAAAAAATAATTCTTTAGAAATATTTTTCACGTAAAAAATGGATGTGTCATCATGTGAAGTGTTTTGCTTTTAAATTCTTTAAAATCACATTTTATAAATAACATGGTAGTTATATATAGTTAAAAATATTTCAATATTAGAATTGCGTGAGAGAGAAATTATTATATTCAAAAACCGTTTTATCCTGTTAACCAAAATTACTTTGTGTAAAATAAATGGAGAGAGAAATGAACTGCGATTTTACACAAAGATTAGGTAATTCCAATTCTAGCAGCAAGAAATCACTTGAGCACGTACACGTCGCTAGAGAATTTGTGTAGGCGAAGTATTGTGACTACAAGCACCTTCTGACACAAAGTTGTTTATTCAAGGATTTCCTTACAATTTTATACTATGTTATAGAACAATATAGTTAGCCTAACATATAGACGATGATCAGTGCGAATACTAAATTGTAAGTTAAATATTTCTCAATATTTTAACATATAATAAACAGAACTTTACTATTTTAAAACTTTCGTGCTAAGGTATTTTAAATACATTATTATAAGTATAAATCGAAAGTAAATATATTATTAAAAAAATGCAAAACTTAGAATAACTTAGACAAGAGGTTACGTAAAGATACTACCTAAAGCTTACAACTATCGCTTAAAAGCTACGTTTTCATTTTAAATAACTTCATAACTAAATCTATGTAATAAATAAAGTGTAGTAAACTATTATTGGTGCGTACAATAAAGTGAAAATATTCAGTAGAAGAACGCAAACAATTTCTAGAGTCAGGTGTCGCTTGCGCTGCCTAGCTATTGGCGATAAGGTATAGATTAAACTCGTGTTCGCTCACAAACACATATTTAACATTCCCGACGGCTAGACTAGCGAGAACTTGTGGAGCATTTGTATTTCACATGTTGGCGACATAATACGGTTTATAAATGCCTTGTAACATGCTCCGTACGATTTATGTTAAACGATAAGATTAACTATTACCCCTGAATGCTTCGGGTTACCTTGTCAGCACTGAAAGCTTTTGTAAGTTGACATTTTTCTTTTGTTTATTTTTTTTATTAACTGCCATAGTAAATTTAAAGTTTGAGTAAGAAAGTCCCTTATTTTTGTTTTAAGATACACTAAGACACGAGTTACGCGACTTGGAGTATTGAATTATTTTACTAATTAAAGGTTCTATCCTCATATAAAAATTTATACAAGTAACAAATAAAGCTTTGAGTACCAATATGAAAGCTGTATACAAAACTAAAGTTTCCCACATACCGAGTAAATCGTGCGTAGTTTTACACACATGTTGTTTTTTACGCACAAAATGTTGGTTATAATAATTACGATGGTAGTAATGATTAGTTTTATTTACAATTTGTCACCTCGGCTGGATCTGGGAATGTGGGTATCGCGTGACCGGCGCGCCGCGAGGGCATCGCGCGGTCGTATCGTGAGCTCGCCCCGTATAAATTACTTTCAATTTATCCTACCACGTTTACCTTACAGTTCAAATGTGTCGAATAAAACGATAATTTTAGAATCGTTTAAAGTTAAAGGCTAATTTATATATCTACATTTATGTTATTTTCATCGACCTGTCCTTCTCCATAAGACTTCATGGCACATTGTATACTATTCTTCCAATACATCACTAACACGTCAACTCTGAATTCACTGCCTTCTAACGAATTGTCAACCAACACGCACTGGGCCAGCGTGGTTGACTATGGCCTAGTCACCCCCTAATAATAGGGTAGGCTCCGAGCC
>JAODUI010000030.1:4146390-4201851 GCA_027563995.1 Papilio gigon | reverse complement strand
GCTCGAAACTAGTCGGTACTGACACCGAGTTGCACGTGAGTTAAGCCGTTTTATAAGTAGTATAGTGAAATGGCTCATGAAAGTTTTAATAGTTTAATTGATACAGATATAGTGAGAAATGATTTTCCTTCACATTTTTTCAAAAAGGTCGTATTTAGTGCACCCTCAAGTAGCTTCAGTACCCATTTTAAGGAATGACATTTATTTTGATAATTGACATAAAACTACAAAGTTCCACATGAATAGATATGAAAATGACACCCATTTAATACGATCATTTATTAACAGTTCGGGTGTCACCGTATGCCGATTGAGATACGAGTTTTCCCGAAGGAAAATAATTTCTCAGTACATCTGTACATCATCATCAGCCTTTGTCTGCGCACTGCTGGACATAGGCTGTTCCCAGTGCCTTCCACAGTAGACACTCTTTTCACATAGACAATTCTTTTTTTTTTGCATAAAAACTCATTAAGTCTTAAGTTTTTTTTTATTTCATAGACTGGCAGGTAACAACTGTTTATTACATAATATGTCGATTGAATCCGAAGTATTTCAACTGTTCTATTTTCGAATTCTATTCAGTTGTGAGACGAAATAATGCCGTCAGGTGGGTATGTGGAGAAGTGATTAAATAAATAAACTAAAAATTACAAGTGCCGTTTATTTTAAACGTTTAGCGAACGTAGGTGCCAAGCTTAGAGTTAGCGCTAGTATCTTTGATATAAATATTGGCATTTTATGTCGCCGATTATTTATGAATTCAATGCTTTTGTAATTTGACTAGATAGAACATTAGAATTTATCATTTAATATTTTATATAGTTGGCCAGAATCATACCAAATGGTTTTCTATTTTATTTTAATAAATCATATCACTAATATTGGAAATATCTCCATGATGATAGAATTTGGCATAATTGTAAAACATACTTTGGAAGAACGGTTAGGCTACCAAGTTTTTTTTTTTATTTTCGCACTGGCAACCCAGTCTGATATGAATTTTTCTTTTCCTTCAATGACGTCATGCGTTCTTTAACGAGTTCGAAATTCGAATCTCCCTTCCGTCAACATCATCAACTTTCGCGGGGAATATTTTCGAAGTGGTTTAGAGTTTCGATGTAAAAATGTATGCCAACGAAAATATCCCGGTGATCCCGTTAAGAATTCCCTACGTCTTAATTAATGCGCCGGCCGCCGCGTGTATTTATACCGAGCTTTTATCGCCAGAGAGCTTGACAGGGCTGTACTCGGAACTGCGACAGGGTTAACGGAAAAATAATTAAGAATTTTCTTATTACCCAAGATTGATTTTACTACTGAGTCGTAATCGATTCGAGCTGGTCCGAGTTATTATTCCGTAAAAGTTTTTATTTGCTTCTAACGCAATCAGGTCATTTATAGCGTAAAACAATAGTCAGTTTTTATGGATTCATTAAGTGAGATTTACATTAAGAGACTGCTAAAGTAACGATTAATGGGTCTGTAAAACGAAAAATTATTAAAGTAATTATTGAACTGATATTTCAATATTTCTATTAGTTGATACATCTCTGTATAGTGCACGCGTGTGCCGCCCACTTGCGGCAAGGCGACACTGGGCCGCGGGGAAATGCGTGTACCTATTTATCCGACATAATAAACTATTCGCTACACTACAATATTTCGTAATCGAATACTCGAATGACACACAACAGCTCTGGCGATATAAGATCTTCTTCGTCGCTGCAGTATTGTCACACTGGTCATCGTCATCATCAGCTAACAAGCCGCTTTACGAGTCGTTGCCACTCTTCCATGATCGATTCCTTTTTGGTGCAAACAGCAATACACCAATAAACAAAGATTAGAAAGATTTATGAAGTAAATTGTTCCATTTGTAATCATAGAAAAAAATGTTACCAAAATCAATTTTGCAGTTTTACGAGCATTGTGATTAAGTCAAGCTCGTGTAGATGTTGTGGATAAAGACAGGAAGTATGGCCGACGAGGAGTCAAAGGAACGGAATGAGAAAGCTTATTATGGTATTAAGAAACCTATGAACTGTTAGGATGACTGTCCGTAGGACTTTTTAAAAAAAGATTCTTTACTTCTTTTGAGTTAACTGATAAATTGCTTAAGCGCCAGTCTAATGGTTCAGAGTACACAGATTTCTGATCGCGTAGTCGAGAGTTCGAATTCTGCCATTCGACTATTGTCGTGGACCTTATCATAGCACGAGGTTCGAGTTTAGTTGGAGTGCTATAAGAAATATCAGTAAGTTAATAAAAACATAAAAATAATTTATGACCAAAAAAGAATATTTTTCACGACTATTCAGATTAGATCGACTTTTCTTTTGTTTATTTGCCTTTTATGTGTCTTGTATAATTGCGTGAGCGATAGGGGTCATCGCTGATACCGATGTAATTAAAAGTTCATTATAGAACAATTGTAAATAGCAAATTTTAATTTTGACAGCTGATCTTTTCGATAGCATACGATTGCCAACGGAAAAGGTCAAGCGCAAAGGAGAATTGTACCACTTCCGCTTAGCAACAGGCATAAAAAAAATTAAAAAAAAAAAAATTTCAAAGGCAAATTTTACTCCCTACCTTTTCTTACAATGTAAGGGAGGGATGGGGAAGTAGATTTGGAGGTGGAGGAGACACAAATGTCAGGTAAACGATTTTTTTATATGTGTCCACTCCTGTATTGAATACAGGTGGTAGATCTGAACATGCGGATGGTTAATAAATTAACTGAATGATCAAGATCCGTGACGTCATCGTCGGATGCGGACGGCGGAGGACATGCTGTGGAAGGCATTGGGGAAGGCCTGTGTCCAGCAGACAAAGGCTGATGATAATGAAACGTGAGTCCTAGCAGCTCGTAGGATCTTAGTATCGGTTTTATATATTTGTATATAAATCTGTCTTTTCTAGGAATTCCTTAGATCTGTGCAGTAAATCGCGACGGGCGCGAGTGTGGCAACCATTACATACATCCTTGTCCTACTTTCCGTGAGTAATTAGTTGAACTGTCCACTAACAAACACAAACTCAAACATATTACAATACGATTTATAATATACTTAGTAATATATCGATTAATTAAGCTTTATAATTTACATTTGTCAAGTTTCTGCCTATCCCATACGGAGGCATCGTATGTTATACTCATATCTCCCATATACTTATGTTGAATGTTATATTTTACTAATTAAATACCATATTGTTCGTTTTTAATTTTATTTTCTTATTGAAATTCATAATATTTTTTCATAAAGTTATTTTAGTATTTAAATGAGGTTCCATATAATAGGTCACACCCTTCTAGGCATATCGTCTTTCATAAAATTAATCCATACATTTCTCGATCTCCATTTACAACTATGCACATTCCATCATCATTGTCCAGGTTCGATCCCCGCTATTTACCAATGTGTTTTTCAATTTCCGAATTGAATATATACATTATCCGACGCTCTTACGGTGAAGGAAAACATCGTGATGCAACCTGCACGTATCGGCGACAAATTCAAAGATATGTGTGAAGTCAACCAACACGCACTGGGCCAGCGTGGTTGACTATGGCCTAGTCACCTCTAATAATAGGGTAGGCTCTGAGCCCCTCGGCGGGGACGTGTTATGAGCTGATGATGATGTAACGAATAACCTTTTTCACACAATCCATCTATACTATCCATGTATTAAGTAGCGTATTACAAAATTAATTTTCTTTCTAAAATATCTTATTCTACTTTAATAATTTTAAAGTTTACGGTTTAATAGAATTACTCTAAATGTTATTTGGTTGTCATCAACTAATTTGAAAATCAATTTACGAAAGTTATTGAAGTTGAATCAAAAATAAGAATTGGACCGTTTATCTAAACGTTGAAAACTTATGAAAACAAAATGTTAAAATAAAATAAAAATGTAAACAGTGAATACAAAAGTCGACACCACACAAAGCACGTTACAATAATTAGAGGGGAATTAGTAACAAATTATTGTTGGAGTAGGCGAGGCACAATAGGTCGGGCCGGTTGGACGGTTCTCATTAGTGTAGCCTCAGCCGCGCTGAGCCCGCCTCGTTGCGGAGCCTGCATTATTCATGCGGACAATATTGCACTACCGCCGTACCCCTGTAATATTGAAGCTACTTCTTTTTCTCCCCACCGCCCCGCCACCCTTACAGCCCTACAGCACCCCCCTTCGTTCAAATGTCTAAATGATCCTCGATACTGGGCCTACAAGTAACTAGAACGTCGATACCAAAATTGTTATGTATAATTAATGTCTTTGTTAATAGCAAGCAAGACTAGCAGATGTTATCCATTAACAGAGTTATTAACTAATCAGTTTAGATTTATTATAAGCAATATTCAGTCCACTAAAAATAAATCGAAGTTAAGCAGAAATAAACACTAAATCTGCAGTATTTCAGTATATTTTTTCAACCGAATTCGCACGAAGGCAATACTATAACATCGCAAGCGACCAAAAACAAAAAAAAAAACAACGGCTCCAATAAATAAAGTAATGCCAGAACGTTTCAAAGACAATTTCGAAGCTATAAATACCAAGACTGTTTCTAGAAATGTGATAGAATATAACGAATTATTAATTTTTGACAGAATTTTTTTCTCAGTGAGTGACACGAGTGACTGGTTACAGGGGAATCCTTCTACAGAATCAGCGGCGGTATGGAGAAGCTATCACAAGTTTCGAGAGAGCCATTTATTTTAGACCATCGATGGCACGTGAGTATCAAATTTTTATATCTACATGAGTTTCACGATATTTTTAACTTTATTTTATTATTTTGTGCCTTTTATATTGATTAGTAAGGACATCTAAATTACTACAAAAAAATAAAATGCTTAAATTCACGGGAATAATTTAAACAGCGATTTAAAAGTGAGAATTTACTGACGTACTCAGAGTTGTTAAGCGGTCTAGGAAGAAGTCCCTTAGTATACTAAGGGATTAATAAATAAATGCGGCAGTTATTCCCACAATTTTGTTACGTGTTATAATTGTTAGCTTCAGGGTTCAAATTCTGCAGGGAATTAGGCTACCGTCGTTAGTAGGCCGGTTCGATAATATGATGCCTGAAACGACCTAGTTAATTTTCGCAGAGCCTAACTTATTACGCTATTAACCTTCAAGTGGTCATAATCTAGATTACAAAGATAAAGGCTTATTTGGTTCATTATAAATAACGATTTTTACTTTTGTTATATACAGTTAAAATAGGCTAAGGCTATATTAAATAATTCATTATATCTTGATTTACTGCAAATGGTCAAGTTTCATTTGTAACGTAATATAAAACGATACATGTTTTTTATATTATTATTTATTAATTAGAGTATTTGGTTTAGTGGCGTACGTGAATCTGGGTACATCTCTAATGGCGGACGGCCGACTAGCGGAGGCAGCGAGCGCGCTCCGCACAGGCGCTCGTGTCGAAGGCCTGAGAGTCAGGGACAGGAGAGAGCACGATGCTGCTCGGGTATCAGCTCTCGTGCAGTTAGCTACGCTCCACTCCCAGCGCGGCCACTGGCACAAAGCTCTCTCCGCGTACAAAGAAGCACTACAAATACTGCCAGATACAAACGCACCGGTCGTTGGATGGACAAGACATGTATGATATCAAATACACCTTTAAGCTTTCTATATTCTGCTTTTATATTATTCTAACAGACGAAATTAATATTGGAGCTTTGCAAGCGATCTGAATATTTAAATTACTTTTTACAAAATTTACTATATCGCGGATCAGAAAAACAGATTCGAGATTGAATATTGATTTCAGCTGTTAGTGTTGTATTACTAGATTACGTTCAAATCTAATAATTTGATTTGATTACAGAGTGTGTTATCTATGGCCGGAGAAATTTATATACAATTGCAACAATGGCCACAAGCGGAGCATAGCATACTCTCCGCTTTGGCTGTGGCGCCAAAGGACTTGGGCACATACATTACGCTCGCTCAGATCCTGGCGAGAAATGTAAATAGTTTTATTTATCAATGATGTTAAATTATTTTTTCAATTGGAATGTATTATAATGATTGCAATATTTACAGACTAGTAGAGCTCTAGAAGCAGAAATGTGGTTCAAAAGAGCAGTTACGTTAGCACCTGACGAACCATCAGTTAGAGATCAATTTGGTGAGTAACGGAAAAAAAACCCGACAGTATCGACATCTACACTAAAGAAGCTCTTGGTGGCCATTTAAAGACTGAGCTTGGTAGTAAGTTTTCGTTATTATTTCTAAAGGTATGTTCTTGAGATCACAACGAAGACTACGCGAGTCGGCGGAGCAGTTGGTGCGCGCAGCGCAGTTGTCACCTGAGGATGGCGCGCGCGCGGCAGCCGCTGCACGTGCTTTACGGGATGCACGGCGCTGTCGATCCGCTGAGCGTTGGTACGCCCGTGCAGTCGAGCTCAATCCAGAGGTGAGAAATTTGATGTTTAGTAGGCTGCAAAATGCTAGTAATCTAATGTAGGTCTATGGCCGATAAAAGAATGGATGTATTCGAATAGTGAGAAAAAATTGAACTAAAAAAAACAAAAGCACATTTGTGTTCCAAATATAAATTCTTAATGCAAGTACGATATTTTTTTAGTAAGAAAGATGATCTGTGTGTTGGTTATCCAAATTTTAAATTCAAAAATAGGATTGTATTTTGTTTACAGGACGCAGCATACCATTCTAATTTGGGTGCGATCCTGCACTTGAACGGCAAATACGCCGCCGCGGCCGCGTCCTACCGGCGAGCGTTACAACTGCAGCCCAACGACGAAATAACAATTACAAATCTAAAGAGAGTTCGAACATTAATGAGTAAGCAGCGTAGAAAATAAGATATGTTATTGTTAGCACAGCGATTTACCTCTATTTATCATCAATTGAATTAAATAGGATGTCAATTGCCAAATACAAGAATGTAACATGCGTAAGATGACATTCATTTGTACCTGCTGCAGTCTTAAGGAATATAATATTTTATATTTTTCATTTTAAATGTAATCCTAATATTATAAGGAAAAAACAAGTTACATTAAGACAAAGGGACAAGGCTAAAACATTTAAGTAGTGCGTAAGTCCTCATTTACTACTATAAAAACATATTGTCATCCGTTTATTTCTAAATGAAATAAAAGAAACGGTAATATGTTTTAATACAAATCAAATAACAGTTTTAATTCCAGGTAAATATTGAAATGACAAGGCACTATCGGAACTAATCATGAATTAACGATGCATACAAACCTGTCAAATTTAATAATGTGTACAACTGATATTAAATTCCGTATTAATAACAACTTGTGTAATATTTACGAGCCACAAAATGAACAGGCTCATAATAATTTCATTAGATAAATCTATTTATAGCCAGCGGTAAGTTGGAATTGATTATAGCGGAATTGATATTTTGAAATGGAACACGTAATAATACCATACATGTAATAAAGACGTTGGACGTATATCGGAACCTTGTTAGTATCGGACACAAAGCATCTTAGTCTTAAAAGCAGTCATATCAAGAGTCGCGTGTATACACACCGAGGGTACTATATCCTTGTGAAACTTGCCTACACCGCGAGGCAATATATACTTGTATAAATAGTGTTAAGCGTTACGATAACTGTATATCAAATTAAATGAAAAGTGATTATGTAATTTCTAATATACTGTTTATATACAGGCACTACGTTTCGTTTTTGCAGCAATTGTTTTAGGCTACGTGTATCTGATGACGTTGGTCCTAACTCTAATCTACGTTGAAGGGTCTTCGAACAACGCTATAGTTGTAGCTAGCTAGATATTTGTACTGTAAATACTTTTTTAAAATAAAATACAATTTTATACGCGTGCTAATGTCAGTTAAGGACCCATCATTTCGAAAATTTTGGGTAGACTTATATTTTCATGTACATTAATTTCGTCTTCCATTATCATTTGAAATATCTATTTTTCAATCCAATATACTGTTAAAGGCTAGTGTATAATATTACTGTTTATTCTCTCGTTTCAAATTATAAATGCGATGTGACTTCATTTAATTATGTGATATGCCAACGCAGTTTCATTAAATATCTTCTTTAATAAATAGTATTTGACTCACTATACACTATTTAAATCATTTAAATATCGAATAAATAGCTTCTATTACAATCTTGAGTTATTTATTTTTATTTATTGCTTTCTTTTAGATAAATAATGTTTCGGTCAATTATATTTATTATTTACATTTGTTAATTAAACTTCAGAGTTTTTAATGTTTAATATGTCTTCTGTATGACTTCACTAATCACCATATACTTTTTTTTTAAATATGAATTCAAAAACATATCTATTTAAAGTTTTATTAGATTAATACATTAATCGTTGTTACATGTTAAATTTTAACATAACATTGTTGTAAATAAAAGTTAAGGCTTTAAGGCATAATTATTCGATAAGCCTTTAACTAAATTATAATATATTTTCGCTCCTATTTTTATTAGTTTCTTCTTCACTGTGACAATAAATGTAAATTACGCTTTGTAGTAATAGATAAATGCCAAATTAACTCTTTACTTCCAAATGTTGTTTTCATGCGTACGATTACGTGTAAAGGAAAAGTCAATTCGGTTACAATTGAGAAGCTTTCATTAGATACTGGACCAATTCGATGACGGGACTCGTGGTTAAATTTAATTGTTAATTACCCATTCTATAGTTAACAATTAAACAAATTAAAATACGAAATTTACATATTAGAAACTAATTGGTTTTGACACGTCGCGAACCAGAGTACACTACCGCCCGGTGAGCCAACTCGAACACCGGGTATACTCCACTATTGTCAACTAACATTTCACTGATGTCAAAAAAAAAATCTAAAACAAGTTTTAGTGGTATGATCATCGTAATATAATGTAATTTAAATAGCTAAATCATATGGAAATGTCTTGGTTATAACGCGTCGTACACGCGTAATGCATTGCTGTCGCGAAATAGCGGACAACGAACAAGAAAGCTTGTTAGCAACAACGAAACGTCTATCCAAGCTACCAGTGTCAACGCAGTGTCAGCTGTTAACGGTTTATTATTGTGACTAATCTATATAGATCTAAGTATCAATATTATAAAACAAATTTAATTTTATGTTGTCAATAAAATAAATGAATGCTACGAAAAAAAAAACGTGTAAGATATCTTATGAAATGATATCATGTTATACTTAAGTTCCTTCAGACATTCTAAATTAGAATCGTCTATCGAGACGTTGTCTTTGTATTCATATGTGACATATATGCCTCAATACTTATTACCTCTGGAATATAAGATGTACAGTCGATAACATGAACTACCTACCCTATTTCGGCGAAGTGTTACATTTGACACGCATTAAGCGATTACGTCATCAACATGTAGTACGTGCTAAAATTTACTTAAGGTTATCTATCCGAAGTGGGTAGGTAATTTAATTCTTCGACTGTATACTGTATGTCTTATTACTTCCATTAAACAGTTTAATTTGTACAATAATTTGAAGTATATAATCTTATCTATGTATTTACGGGAATTAGATTCAGGAATTGTATTCATTATTGTTTTTATACCAGTTATGTAATTGTATTTATAGTGTTATGCAAGTAAAACTGCAAATTCCCAAAGTGATATTATATGTTGGTAATTTTGTAAATAAAAGCTTCGACATTTCGTGTTCTTTTATTACCTTACATTCATTACAACTAGAAAAAGAAAAAACGTCAAAACTGAATAGAAAAAAAAAACCTATATGATGTTATCAAGATTATTATTAGACTAAGCTAGGCCACTGCTGAAAGTACGCCTCAACTGACAACCTATTTGGTGAATTTATAAATGGACAGCAACCACTTTAATATATGTCAGAGTATTTGTTCCCATAATATCTCAAAGTTGCTTATATACTAAATAAGTCCAGATTCTAACATAAGCTACATAACTGTCTCAATATTTCCAGAGTCCATAATCTTGGATATACTTCCGTGTTATGGATGAATTTCATAATACTCAATCAATTAGGAATCGATCCCACTAATGACCAATGACAGTGACTTGTTTCAAACTATTGCAAAGCATAAGTAATCCATCTTCATATATCATCGGTGTCATAGCTTTAGTTGGTGATGGGTTGCAAATAAACAAAATATGATGTTTGCATTCCTATGTATACAAATACAAACGTTCTCTGCGTCTTGCCTAGTTATTGAAACAGTGTTATTTTAGTAAAATTCGTAATATCATATACGAAACTGAAACCATCTGAGTTTTAATAAAAGTATTAAATCTAAAAAACTCGAGAACAAGACGATGTTGAGTTTATAAATGGAAAATTATTATGTGCAAATGACCTGTAAATTGCCATCGAGATGCAATCTAGTACGCCCATTTGTACATCTATTATTATTTTTTTTATGAAAATAAATAAACCAGCTATTTTCCTCAAAGAGAAACTTTCCTTATCGTCATTAAAATTACGAGCAAAATATTCCGCTGAATGAAAAAAGAAACGACAAGATTGTATCGCAACAAGTACGCATAGAAAAGAAAACCACGATTTGCATTTAAAAGGAAGATAGAAGCTTGACATCGCTTACCTGAACGGCATGTCGCTACTTCATTAATATTAATCTTCGTGGTAAAACCAAGCGGCTACTGTGTTGTGACTTCATGCATAATTTCACTTTAATATTGTGAATAAATTTGAAATTCGAAATACGTAACCTACCTCGGCTTTTGTGTTCGAAATTTGAATTACAAAAAACAATCTAGTCTGCCACCACTAAATCCCCAACGACGAAACTTACAACAATCCAAACGTCACGAAGCAAATACAATTTGTAAAATGTCATTTACTTTTTAATAATCCGAGAAAAATTGATTTGCCTGACATTTTATAGTTTCCTTTATAAGTCAGAATTGTACATAATAACAACGCCAAAATTGAACAACTAAGAAAACAATGAATTTAAATTTTCTCCGCCTTAAATCGGACGAAATGATAAAGAATTCAGTTAGACGTACCAATATTTTTTTCATTTTGTCAGAAACTGAATTTTGGAATTTACATACTAAAGAGACTGTCGAAGCCTCGATATAATTACTTGACGCTGGTATTTATTAGACTGTATCATGTTTCGATCATACAAGATTCACTAATTTCAGTACTAACTGATTACTATTGCCTCATCAAACACGGTAATGCGGCTCATCAAGTGTTGGGCACAAACCTTCCTTCCGCAACCGAATAAACATGCAAACGTCTGCACCATCACCGTGGAGTACTCACGTATTTACATTCGCCTGAGAATCCCTCATTTTGGAACGAAATACAAATTCCATTTGGCTTGTTTGTAACAGACACACTATTTACGTTGTTTATACTTGGTTGATATAGTTTGGTGCTCTAATGAGATATTATGTTAGTCGAGCCTTCTCTATTCAGTCTTATTTATATTACATATATCTGGTTTCATGTGATCATATCAAGAAAACAATTGAAATGATGACATCAGTTTTTTTTTTGTTCATGTCGTTCGACTAAATATTTAAAAATTTAGGATAGGAATGTAATAATACAAATTAGAGTAGAATATTAGCAAGAATAATTTGTTCTTGATTTACAAATCGTGTTGTTATACTGTTTTTTTTGCACTACGTTTAATTTTGTAACATCTATGCCAAACTTTCATCTAAATCCATGAAGTCAAACATTTAAATTTTGTTATGATGTTAGTAAGGTTGTGATTGGTCGCTCAGCATTAGATAAGAAATAAAGATATAGTTATAAAATGATACTGATATCATGATAGATGGCGTCATTATTTTGATGATGTCATCGCATTTTCTTTTTTAATTTGCATAAGCTACTGAGCGAGAAATCTTCTCGATTTTATTATAAAATTGTAATTTTCAATTTTAGCTTCATTTTTATTTACATTTTACCTTCACAAATTCTATTTAACTTAATAAAAAGTATGATTGTGGAAACGTTAATTGAAACAGGGTCGGATTAAAATGGAAGTTCATTATGATGGTCTGAACTATTTGCAGGGACGATTAATATTTTGTACGACACACAGGCACGCGAAATAAGTAACGTTTTTAAAACCTTATCATTTCTTTACTCTATCTATTTGACTTTTAGTCAAATAAATACCGTTAAAGTATATAAAAATATCAAGTCTTTTGCCGCCATTCAGTATCTAACAATAATTCGTTTTTAATGTTTACCTATTGTAAATAAATAAAAAGTACACATTGGTGTTTATAAATATGTACTTTATTGTATAAAGATAATTAATTACCGTAAAAAAGTAACAAAAAAGGTCCTCAGTGAGCTAGGAACTATGAAGATTAAACACAATATATGGCACGGAATTACTCTCAAATTATTAAAACTTTCGTAAGACATTACACTATACTACTATAATTAACTTACATGTAGATCGGTGTCGGTACCGACTAGTATCAAACCCGTTAAGTGTTCTTCTTCGCGGACAGGGTGGTTGAACTATCGGGCTGTATTCGCGCTGTATTTGCAGTTATTATATGAAGGCATTGGGAAAGGCCTATGTCCAACAGTGAGCAGACAAAGCCTGTTGATGATGATGATGATATGAAGTAAAATGGTGTTACTCTATTTGTGTTTACTGCGTAATACATGTTCACTCAACTTCTTGTCCGTGTGTCACACGCTTCTGGGTGCGGCTCCCCACTGCGGATTGTCACTGCTAATTTGCACTCAATTGTTCATCTAGGATTAAAAGTAATGAAAAAGGAAATATAACTATGAAACTACACGTTTACTAATTAATAGTTTATTTATATATGTTTTATAATTATAACATAGTTACGATGAATGTGTCTTAGCAGTTATGATTAACATACAACAATATTATTTTTAATATGTAAAATTTATTTTGAATCTTTATCTGTTTTTTTATTAAAACCGATATCAGTGTTTACTGTCTTGCCTTTTATTTTGGTACGTCCTGTGTACCTTTGTTTATTATTAACAACAAAGTGATACTATCAAGAAAATATGTCACATTTAGTAAAGCTGCTAAAGCCTTCTTGGGATCAATTGAACCTCTATATCCGATACATTCTTGTAGTTTAAATTTTCAATAACAAGTGAACCGAAATAACGAAGTTTCACATATGGAATGTTCGCAGGCAATTAGCACAAAATTTAAGTTCCGTATTGAATGAGATCGCGTGCCCCCGGCGGCGGCGGGCGGCGGCGGGCGGCGGCGGCGGCGGGCGGCGCAGATAGCAGTTTCGAGTAATTACGATTGTTGTGAGCGCCGACAATCACTTAGAAGCACCTTATCTAAGGTCTGCTTAACGCGCGCTCTTCGCTATTAAGTCATAAATCTTCGGCCGGTCACGCAACAAGCTGACGATTTGGCTGTAAGCGTCTTATCTTTAGCCGGTCATATAATTAAGGAATCCTTGTTTTAATTGTTATGACCGTTATTTATTATACTGGAAAAGTAAACTATTGTGCCGTACAAAGCCTGAGGCATGTTGCTTTAGATTACGGTAACTCCTACGTTTTTATGTTACTGACCTGAATTTGTATTGTGGTGTGAACAAAAACATATATTTATTTTAGAAATATTTTGCTTTTAATTTGTTCGTTATTAAGCTATACAATATTATTATGAAATAGAAGCCGTGAAATAAAGCCGAATGTATCAACGTATTGTTATCAGCAGTGCACGCTTGCCATACACGGACTGGTGTTTGCAATCACTGATAAATAAACTACCGGTCATAGGTGTATCGCCTGAAACTGTCGATGGCGATGTCTGATCCAGCCCGTGTGTGTCGGTCCTAAGTCTATCTACTAAGCATAGTCCAGTTATAGATTTACTCTGCAGCGCTGGTTCGTTGATTACTTAACTTATTATGCATAGAATTCTTCACTTTCCATGTTAATCAAAATTTACGTCCGCTGGGACTTACCAGACTTGACTTTGATCTTGTGCTTTATAACAATATAAACTACGTCAACAATATTGATCTAAAATTAATTATAAACAGTTGTTGTGTTGATATAAAGTTCAAAGAATCTAAATGCTTAATCAACGGGGCGTAATTTCTTTTTAAATTTTAAATATTACTGGTAACACTGAGGTTGAGCGATTGATGCCGGGGTCCGCTTTGGTTTCAGCCTTGTAAATTGGTGAAACCTCAGTTAGTGAAACATGGTAACCAATGTCTATTTAAAAAAAAAAATAAGTAAATACGGATTGAAATCTTCCATTATTGCACTCGATAGTAAATATTCTATCTCTATGTCTATGATGTATCGGAAGTAAGAACAATTTTATATAACAGTAAAACTAATTACATTATTTTGAAATTGTGTGTAAGGAAGTCAAAATTTACTTAATTCCATGTTGGAGGTTCGATTAAGGCCGACAAGCTTTCGCCACTTTGCTGCCATGATGGATGAAGGATGAAAACCCGCATCGGATTTGAAGTACTTTTTTGGTTCGTAAAGAAGTTACGAGGTCACGGGAAACATGGAATTCCTATTTGTATAAACACTAATATAATTACGGAATTTTGGGCTCGGTTTAAAATTAGTTTGAATTAAAACATAATTGAACGTCGGTGGCGCAGTTGTTAAACGCTTGCACGGACTGGAAAATTACACGCCCAGTTTCAATCCCCGCTCTGTACCAATATGTTATTCGATTTTAGACTCTCATATGTACATTTATTTGATGTTCTTATAGTGAACAAGAAGACTGCTATTAACTGCAATTATTTTAAATTTAAATAATTGCACCATTGTTTAAATTGTAATTACATTTTTGTGACTGGATTGTAATCGCATAAAAAACTGACACTGGCATTTGTTTACACGTTAAATTTGGAATAATAGTAATAGACTAATAGTGGCCAAAGTCCATAACTAAATCATTTTTTTAGTTTTATTATCTAATTGGAACTGTCCAAAAGTACGTTATTCACGTCAATTTTTACATTTGTAATCTTACACTGATTTGTAGTTAAAACTAGAAGAAGGCTTAAAATATTCTTTGTGAGATATCGTCTTTATTTCTTTGTGCACTAACAACATTTATACCATAAACGATCTTCCATTAGAAACTCTCTTTCCTTATAAGTTGCTTTAAAAGGTTTATTCGCTTCAACGACTTCTCTAGTGTCACTGTATTTAGGTGTCGACGAGTGAAGGAAGTCGTTGTCATTGATTCTTTTCCACCTCTCGTCTTTCGATACAATGTTTCCGCTAGAAAAGTCTTAACGGCTACCGGTTCTACGAACTCCGTAGAAGTACGTAGCATGGTGTAGTGCTACGTAGCAAAAGCATATGTAGTTTTTCTTTTGCTTATTTTTACGTAGTGCTATAGTGCTACTCAGGTAACACTGTATTTTATATAGAGTTGTAAATGTTATATTCGAGAGAAAATTAATAACGTCATCATCATCATCATCGAAATTGTCAGATCGCTGTCTCAGATGTTACATGTATTTGAGGAAGCAAATAATCGAATGTCTTGAGCGTAATGCTATTGTCGGTGACAGCGGCATAAAGAAATCGGACAAGGCAAATTGGATTTGTCTCACCGCTCGCTCGCTTCTCGATCTTTTTGATTCGGGCGGCGAGTACAGACGCGGGCGCTGTAAGCCGAGGCGGGATTGTGTGAAGCGAGCCGAGTATAATATTCTTGTGCTCGTTCTGAAATTGACTTTAGGTAACTCGATGGAAGCCTGCACCTAATGTTAGTTTTTACGGCATTCAATCTTAGTTACATGTTTTGCTGCGACGTTGGTTTTGATGTACTGAAATTTGGTTAGTTTATTTTGCCAGTAGGCATAAATTGATTTCAACGCATCTTTTTCTATTAAAATCATATTTAATAGAGCAAATAATAAATAAAGGAACGCTTCCTAAATAAATGTATACTCCAAAACAACAAAACCTTCAATATGTAGACAACAAGGTAATATATGTATAATATAAAAACATGTTATGTAACTACTATGTAGCAAATTTCTATTTGATCATCTTCAGCTTCAAACAGCAAGTTATTCCGTTTGTTCTGATTGCAGAATATTATCACAACTACTACTTAAGGATATACAACCTCTTTGGTATTGTAAAAGGGATCGCGTGCCGCTTGAGATTTATAACTCAATCCAGCAATCAGCGAAACGCTTAACAAGCTGACGATGGGGTGTTTTAGAATGATTTCTGCCATCTATTCACCGATAACAGTAAACACGAACATCTATTTATAAAATGAATCGTACAAACTGCCGTGGCTATGTTAAGTAACGAGAAACAACTCTCGCGCAATTTTTACTAATCACAATGAGCCACACGTTATGAATGAATATAACCTTTACGAGCTCAAGAAGTAAACGAAGTTTTCATAAACATATGTGCGTGTCATTATCATCATCATCAGCCGATCTCCGTCTACTTATGGATATAGGCCTTTCCCAATGTCTTCCACAGTATGCGGTTCTCCGCCATCTGCACCCGTATGAGCTTGCGTATTCCTATCTCTATGTAGGTATGTATATGAAACGATAAATATTAAAATGATTTAAAAGTCAATGAAAAAGAATACGACGGACAAATGGAGTTTTCGAGTACCATGTTTCGTCCACATCATCACTTGGCATTAGGTGGGATTGTGGTCAAGCGTTAGTTTATTTTCTAATAAGAAAATACTATTAAAAAAACAATTAATCATATACATAAGAGTTAGAATCTAAAAATAGTTTAAAATTCCAATCGTGAAATATGAACTCAAGTCACCACGGACATTACGTTAAAAATGAAATTCCTATCGCATATGTGGCACAATATAGATTTGTGAAACTTTTATATTGGCGCGGTGATCAGAGAAGCGCGGCACGTACGAGTCCCGCAAATTTGTCAACTATCAGCTTGGGCATGGCCAACATCACTCCAATGAGGCCCCGGCTTTATGCACAGACATGTGACGCTTGTTCAACATGGAATTGTCTATGCTACTGGAATTAATGAAGGACGAACGTACGCAGATATTTTTAAGTGATGGTGTTGTGAGTTTTCATAGTCAAAGTTTCGCAGCAAAATGCATAGTCAACATTAATTTTAGTATTAAGATATTCTGACATTGATATCATTGTGTGGTGTAATTCTAGACTATTCATAATCACGGAGTTAAATATTTCAAAATTAAGTCTATTTAACAATTTATTGAACAATGTTTAAATCTGAAAAACTTAATGTTTTTTTTTTTGCCTGAGGCATTTTTTTTCTCTAATATAATGCAGATTTGTAAAAAGGGTAAGAATAAAATAACAGTTGTAAAAAAATGTAATGTAACTAATATAAAGAAAGAATGAATTGTAAACAAAGTGTAGGCACATTAATTAACAATTTTCTATACAACACTTGGCGCCGTCATAAATCATTGTTGTGTGCACAAACTAAAGTAAAATAAACATTGTGGGAACTAATTAGTGTACACAATTCACGCGGGATTAAGCTGGATAATATGGGCCAAGTAGAGTTTGATGTTGCGCTTGCAAAATTAGGAAAGTTTAGGACCAAACTCAACCTCGCCCCTAACAAGTTAATTTAAACTGGCCGAGTAATTTGCAAAGAACCGTGACACTAATTCATTTAGCAGGTAAGCAAATAACGCGGGGAAATGGCCTCGCCCGGCTCACTTTCAATTCTGTGGCTATATCTTTTTTATTTAAATAATTTTCCATTTCCAAAACTGTCGCCGTAGTATATTTTAAATAACAACGAAAGCTTTTAAAATGTCTGTTCAATTTACTTCTATATCAGTTGATTTTCTTTATTTTTATTTTCAAATTTTCTGATCAAAAACATTATTTTGTTATTTACTAAAATCTATGCGTAACAACATATTTTGTGGTACCGGAAATTTTAAATTATTATAAACATTTAATAACTGAAAAATAAATTGACTACTATAAAATTAAAGTCAATAACGCAAATCCAAGCAACTTGAATATTTTTTTTAATTTTATAGGTATAGAATATTAAAATGGTATTAAATATTGTATTTAAACCGTCATTATAATGCGATTAATGAACTTCAATATCCGTATATTCTTATCAATGGAATCGTTCTAAAAGAAAAATATATTTCGCCTTAAGCATTTCGTGGAGAGGAAATGTGCGTTCCGATGATTTATTTATCAAATAGAGCCGCGAGAGCCGACTCATATATAGCGGGTGGCCGCTGGCGATAAGCTGGAGTCTTGCTATGCCCAAGAAAATAAACAAACTGCCTTTACGTAAGGATTTTGACAATAATTTAAGATTGAATTTTACGCTTTGCTGCGCAGTACGGTCTCAATTAATTGCAGACTTTCAATGTATTTTAATATTGTGAATTACTATCAGAGTTTATTTTGTAGATGAACAAAATATCGTATAAAATACGTTATAAGTTATCTTTCACACTATTCCTATTAAATGATCAAAAAGGTTTTGATTTTCAAATTGTTATAAAGATTTGATCTAATAATCCGATTATACAAAAAGTAAAAGTAACACAAAAGCAATCCTACATTTTATCAAAAAAGAGATAACTCAACTCAAATACTTACGCAAATTTAAATCACGAACTACTGAGATTTTATACGTCAAATACAAAATTACATGAAAGATCGATATAAGAGACCTTTTCCTCATTATTCTGTTCATTAAAAAGTCACTACTTAAAGGAAACATATGCACCAGCTTAAACCTTACAAGTTTTAAATATTAGGGGTAAATTGGAACGACATACAACACCGCACACAAAATTTATACAACATTTTTACGTAAGCATCTAAATAACGAGACTTCATTAGCAGAAGCCATTAAAGGTTACCCGCAGCAGTTATGTGTATGAACCAATTAAATTATTATTTTTATTTGGGCACAGGGATATATTATTCCTCATTACCGCAACATGCTGGAAAAATGTATGAAACATAATACAAAATTTTCTAAAAGTTTTTTTAACGGGTTACTTTCTATAGTTACATTAGGATAATTACTTATTATTATTTATTTATTAATTTATTAAAATATTTAGGTAAAAAAAATATTCAATCGTATGTTATTGGTTTACATATTTAAATGTAAATAAATTTCTTGAACATTATTAAACAGAATTGAATAACCGTTGGAGAGGTTATTTGGTGTTGAAATGTTATTGTACATCTACTTGAGACGGCCGGCTCAGCCCAAGGCAATATAGGCATAAAAGCGATGCCTCTTCACTTGGGAATAAGTATCAAGCTATTATATGAAGCAACGTACACACTTCGCCAGATATTTGTGTATTTTCTGGTAAATATTCCTAGGCTATTTGATTCTTCAACATGAAACGTATTTTAATGAAAACTCTCTAAAGATGTTCTAACTATCTGATACTGAGAATTGTTTCCAAAAAGCACAAGTATATATTATACGTTTGAAATAAACTAGGGGGTTAGTGACCTCGATCCGTCGCATAAACTCAGCTTGTAAAAAATTGTGGAAAATATTTAATTTCTATTTTCAATTCGTACAAGATTGGAAGGATGAATGGCATAGCTAAATGAGCTTTCATCCCAACGTTGAAAAAGAAACTTGGAGAATTTTAAAATGTCTGACATTTTACATTATGCCCTCAGTACAACATACATTGGTTATGTTTGGCAATAAAAAATATCTATGCTATTTTTTCCCAACAGCTGTGATTTATTAGAGAAATAAATATTAATGTGAAACGATATGATGTTGGTAAAACTAAAAAAATGAAAACGCTTTCCTAACTGGTTGTACAGTACTGTGAAAAAATATTACAGAGATCCTAGTGGAAGTGGAGTTTAAAGTGATAGTACCTATCATAGAAATTCTTTGTCGATAAACGATCCCACTAACTCTTTGTATTAAGTCACACTGTTACTCTGTAGACTATTTGCAAGTCGAAATGAATGAAAATAAAGTACAAAGATGGTATTTTAAATAACGCTATTCTTTACGTAAGAAATGCACTCGGCTGCTACCTTAAAAGGAATTGGGCTAAACGCCGAACAACGTTCACTTCAACAAATTGAAAAGCAATGAACCGCGGAATTCAATTTCATATTGAAAGCCATTCATCTTTGCCGCTTCTCCGCGAACGACTTACACCATTATATCTCGACTTCGCCACCCTGTTTCACTTATTGGAGAACTTCAACACACTATTAAAAATTACTTCTATGAATTATGAACTTAAATTAAACTATTACATTTATTTAGATAAACAACTAATAAATGAAAATACAAAATTACACCCTTCATATACATATAGGAGTCAGCAAAAAGTTTGGATAATTAATTTATAAATCAACCTCTATTTCACTTATATTTTTGTGAGATCTTGGTACTTCTCAATTCAAGCCTGTTCATTATTTTTTATCAATAATAAAATTAAACATCCGAGAAGTCCGAGTATATTAGAGTGGCGTATTACAGATGATGTTCATTAACCGCGTTTAATTAAGCTTATTACGTCCAAATTTCGGTCGCATCGTTCATACGCCGGGCTCAAACTTTTTGACACAAGCCACGTGGGATTCGATCGCTCATCCTCAACATCATATATCAAACTGTCTGACAGTAATCTATATACTTATAATTCAAATAATACTAATTGAAGATTACATTGATCGGTATTCTATCTGTGGTTCCTTTAGTATTGCAGATGTGCATGGGCATCGATGATCGCCGCTCGTTGGTCCGTTTCTCTTATAAAAAAAAAGTATTTGCAATTGGTACAAAAGCGACGTGCTCCACGTTTAAATTATGAATAAGGTATAAAATAAATAAACAAAATGGCATCGTGTTATCAAGAGCACAATTAGAAGTATTTCCATTAGCACAATCTAGCTACTTTACTAGTTTACGAAGTGGTTTTTCTTAGCCGAACCGTTAGGCTCGTAATGACTAATTTTAACCTATTACGTTGATGAAATTGTTCGTATTTTAGCCATAATGATATTTAGAAACTGGGCCGCTGTTTAAACCGACCGAGCTTACAAAGCAATAAAGAAATTGCCTAAGATTGATGTAGAAAAAGCTTCTACTTTTTTAAACGTTATGCTGATTTATGGTTCGTCTGAAATTGATTGTGAGAGAAAATGGAAATGTAATAAAAGTTAAATTTGCTATAGACTCGGTATGGTCGATTGCTTTATTTTAAATTGAATCGTAGATACTGATAGCTTGGTAAATGTACCTTTTGACATACAAACTCACTGTCATAGTTTCGAAAACGTACGTATTTGGACAATAGGACTCTCTAACAATGAAAATTTATTTACAAATACATGACTACATACATTCATACATGGATACGTCGATTACATCTCCCTTTTGTCCTCTTTGGTGGCAGTGTCAATATTCTTTATTTGTCTCCTCTGCTATACCTTTGAAATCATTGTTATTATTATTCATAAAATTCATTTAATTTATTATAACAATATGACAGTTTCTCGGAGACATAAGCCTAACACAGGCTTGTGTGATGATGTTAAAATTATCCAGGAGGTGTCTGTTGTCGGGGGCGTTAATCTACATGTCAAGCTAGACTAACGCTGCAAATCCTCCTTGCTTAGATTAGACAGCAGCCGTCTGTTTACAGGTTGTTCAAGATAAATGCATTTACAGCTATTCGTGTTAGTTTACAAAATGATATATTTTAAACAAGTTATATATAAAATTACAATGTCATATTTACGGTTTAAAAAATGTATTGATTCCCAATATAGCTTCGTAATTTTTCGTCATAAATATAACTGAATAATGAAAAAAGTATTTGCATTTTCAAATTCATTTTCGACTTAAGTAACCAAAGTTTAATTTGTGCAGTGTAATTAAAGTTCTTACTCCGCTTGGCGCTGAGCTATTTTTTGTAGAATGGCTTTAACCCAGTACTTCGTAGAATGTGTTAAAAAATTCTTTTAGTTTCAAACTTTAGTAACATCAGGAATCAGCGAGTACCAATCACAGTTCAACGACAATGGGTTAAAATTTCGTTTTTTTTCACTTATAACCGGTTAATAAATTAAAAACTATTAAGTTTGACTAAATTAATTTAAGTCTATATAAAAAATTGTTAAACTTTCTTAAATTCCACATGTAGGAGAAGCCGAGCACCTAAAGTTAGATTGGAAAACTTAAGTTGTTGCATGTTCTTGCTGCGTCGTTTATTTAGTACAAGATGAATGTATTAACTGTGGACGCATCGCCTTCTCTTAACTGACAACGGACGAGCGACATTACATCTTGGAACAGAGTATATGCCAATACAGTACAAATTACGTACAATAATTCAATCTATAGAAAGTAATAAACGTTATATACTTCAGATACATTAAATACATAGATTCTCATATTAAAACTTTATTTACAATGTTTATTTTCTGTCTCTACTTTTACACAACTTGCCTTAACGTCCTTGAATTTCGCACTCCCGCTTATTCTGGTAATAAATTACAAAACTAACGAAGTGAATTATTTACAGTACTACTAATAATTTTCTGCCAATACCAAATTTAATATGAGACATTGTTTTACGAAAGCCTATACTGTATATTATAAGCCTATATATCTAAGCCTATACTGTGTATTATCCTATACTGTACTTATATTCACGTATACCGTATTAACTGATGTGGCTGTGTAGATCGCCAGGTAATGCGTCATTTTGCATGGAAACGTGTCACGTATATATACCTAACGTGTACGTTGGTTTTGTACATGCATGTCCATGGAATATACCAATACTATCGAGTTGCGGTCCTGGTGTGGATATGAGCAGTGTTTTCGCCGGCAAAGTGCGCCTTTTGAAACAAAATAGCAACCTCTAAACTCAAATACATCGACAAAATGTTACCGATATGTTTATTGTATAGACACTGTTATTGTTAGAGAGATAGATGGCAAATTTCAGAAAATTGAATACGTATCTGATTCGATATCAAAGTACAAAAGTGTCGTTTTATAAAACCTTCGTAAAAAAAAAAGGGAAAATTTCACCTTAAACATCGATTCAAAAGTGAAAAGTCAAAGATTAGAAACATTGCAGACTGTATAAAATATTAAGGCAGTCTCTTACATAATCTAAAATGAAATCTCCCCTGGCAGATACTGAAACACGAACTGTCAATAGCATTTTGCTGGCAAATAATTCTACGCAATAAATCTTTTTAGTAGCTTCTTGATATATAAAGGCCAAGTACCGCTGAGAATACGTAATGACTGGGAATTGTAGCAAACCTTACATTTACAAGTATATACCAGATTACATATCTCGTTTTATATATTGCGTATACACTCTAACTTGAACATACGTTTCACTTCTTACCAATATTATTATATTGTAATGTAAAAGTTTCGATGGATGTTATATACATGCAACTTCGAAATGGCTCAACGTTTTTGTATGAAATTTGTCAAAGAGATAGATTACTGTCAGGAATAGAACATAGGTTACTGGATTCTGTCAAAGTTAGTCACAAATAAATTAAAAAAAAAGCATACACCGATGTACATGTGAGTTAAGCCGTTTTATTAGTAGTTTAGTGAGTCTCACAAAAGTTTTAATAGTTTAAACAAAGACACTTTAGTTATTAAGTTATTTCTACGATTACATAAGACAGTGTCACAATTCTTTCATCTTAATAGTAACTTTAATTGAAAAATATTCGCTCAATTAAATGTTACAAATATTTTGAGGTTATATAATTATAGGAGGATATAAAAATATCAAATTTACTGATACGTAATATTTTCTGAAGCAAATCACGTACAAATTGTGCAATACCATTCCAGATGGAACTCTATGAATAAAATTATCGTTTTATAGAATTGATTCTGGAGCACAATACTCGTTTTGCGCTCGGTTGCATTTCACTTACGTTTCATTTCAATAATGTAATCAAAACAATATCACATTCATAAAAAACTGTTACTATACAAATAAACAAACACGATTTCAAATCTTAATTTTTCAAAATCTATGTAATTTTATTCATTAAATTTTGACAATAGACTATTATATTTTAAGACAATGATACATGGAATGACTTTTAATTATTTTTCAACTACATATAAAAATTTTTTTTTTTTAAACAACGACCCTTTTACCGTGGAATTTTCCACGCTACCTTAAAACATTTCTTATTATTGAAATATTTAATGATTTGTTCATTACAGTTTAGACATTGTTTAAGTTACTAGTTAATTTAACGGGGGCCTTTTCTTATGAACATAGTGTTTATAATTTATTGTTGTTATATGTTGAAAAACGGCCTATGTCGAGTTGTGGGTAGACAAGGGCTCATTATGATGATGATATGTTGAAAAAACAATAGCTAGATTTAATTAAAACTTCCAGCTTGTAAGCTTACAAAAGTATTACTTATGTTTCCACATAAGAAAGGTGCTTTATTATTTTTTCCATATGACATCAGGCTTTGGAATTTCCTGAGAAATTTATGAAAATATTTTCCTTGTAGGTGAAATATGTTACTTTTGTACGATGTAGGCGACGTAATCCTACGTTACAACATTTGTTATGCAAACATAATTTCTTTTACTATATAATTAATTATTTCTTCGGGATTTTATCAGAAACTTAACTAGAAAACTTTACAACAATACAAGAACATACAAAGATGTTTTTACTCTATATTATACATATTTTTTATTTCCTTTTTTACGTTTAAAAATACTGTCTCTCAAACCTTTGTTCTATTTTACTAGAGATGGTGGAAATCAATTTTCAAAAGAAGCTTATTCCCGGAGCAACAGCGCAACTAGACAAT
This sequence comes from Papilio gigon, assembly GCA_027563995.1. Lineage (NCBI taxonomy): Eukaryota > Metazoa > Arthropoda > Insecta > Lepidoptera > Papilionidae > Papilio > Papilio gigon. The sequence continues at coordinate 4,176,948 of JAODUI010000030.1, read as the reverse complement.
GATATATGATGTACATTGACAATGTATTAGTTATTGGAATATCATGATATTATTTAAAGTGATATTTACAAACTGTACAGATAATGTTAGAGTGACGTCACTTCAAATGGAAACACGTTAACAATTAAACAGTACGCGCGTGACGTTGAGGTTAGGTCTTTAACGTGTTGTACAAAACAAATGAATCCAATGCAAACATTAAAAGTTTAGTATCAAAAAGTGATAAACAACGTACTCTAAAGAATTTATAGTCAAATATACTATGTTATGTTGTCATTATATATTCAGTAGGTACGAGTGGTAGTGGGTTCAAGTCTATACTTATGATATCTTTTACTATAACGTTACAAACTACGTTAGTAGTCACGTTGAAACAGTCCCATAAAAACAAATTAGCGGAAAATTCTTTTAATTTCGTCTTAAAGTCGTGCAATTTTCTTTATAAGAACATAAAAGCTTTTGAGCACAAGAATGCATTCATGTATTCTGTTTTTAATCTATACGCGATTGTGGTAAAATATAACATTAATTCTGGCTGCAATTGCACATTCGGGCGATATTAATGTGCAAACCATGAATAACATGTAGCATTTCGCACCATTCTGTCGGCAAATGGCCCATATATCTAGCTTAGTGCAGTCGACGCTCCAAATATTAATTTAACAATTGTTTGTGCGAAACCGTGCACGGCGATGCGAAGAAATACACAACGCCAATATTGCTGAGCCCATTGACGTATTGTTGTAAAGTTTAAACTTACTGCTTAGTAATAGAAAGCAACTAAAATATAAAAATTGTAATACTGGATTTATCGTAAGACTTTTAATAATTAAAATCATGTATGTATTATCAATACTAATGCGTTCCAAATGGTGAGGACCAAGAACTTTTATTTTATTTGCACTCAAAAGATTGATATTGTTTTTAATTTTTGAGAAACAATAATTAAAACTGTATGATAAATATTTTAAGTTGAATAAAACTGCTTCGTGTCAGGTATATTGTATATTGTTAATGTTCTCGTAATACCCAAACATAAAATCATAAGAATAACTTTTTTTTTTCTAAGATATTTTACTCTCGGTGGAGCTATATTAAGACTGAAGTAGTTGTTGCCTTTGGATGATAAGTAGAAGAATTTGAATGCTTTTGACACTTTCCCAGTATCAGACATCGAATTTGAAATTTTGCCCGAAGCAAGAAAAACACTTTGTTATTCATTTTTCAATTATGGCCAACCCTCCTGACAATTTATTGGAATATAAAATTTTCACACAAACTGATGGCACGAAATTCTCCACGGCCGTGCTTCATACATATTCAAATAACGTGGTCCGCCGCGACACGACACAAACACGCCTTTTTTTCCGAAGCGTCGGAATTAAAAAAAATATTTCTAACGATAAAGGCAACAATGTCAAAAATTTAATGACAACCTGTATTGTTGTTTTTAAACCACATGTATTTTTTTTACTTAATAGGTGTTTGTGTTGTCAATAATATTTATATATTTATTTTACATAATTTTAAAATAAATACTTAAACAAAATAACAGTAATATAAAGAGTAAGAAAATCGGTTTTATTTTAATGCAAAAGGCCGATGAAACCATTCTTCTTAGCTCATACTTTTTTTAAGTTAAGATTGCAATAAATTCTGTTTATGTACTTACACGTTCTCCGAATGGGCCGATGTTTCTAATATTTATAGAGGTTTACTGCTGCCATCCTAAATTGAAATACATTAATATTTCACCGCAAATGTGACACTTTCATGTGGAACATAACCGTCTCGTAATTGGATTCGTACCTGAATGCGAAGGACGTTTCATATCGTAAGGATAGCCTTCTTACTTACGACTATTATAAACAAGATGTTACAGACAAATTGTAAACATTGTCAATTTAAAAACGGATAAGATTATAAAAAAATACGCTTGAACTAAATTAAGTATTCATAATTTGAATAATGAACAGTTTAATGACATCGAAATGAATAAAGTTATCAAACAATTATCTGTTTTATAAGACTCCTGGAACGATAATATATTTAAACGACATATAGAATTACTCTGTGGACCTAATCCAATCATCCCGTGTTTATATGTTTCAATAGGTTTATAGGCACCCTTTACCTTTATCTGTCAATAGGCTTAAAGTACAGCGCAGGTGTTCCTCATTCAATCTACTTACAACCTCCATAAAGCTTTATATTTTCCGACAATATCCTTTTTGTAACACGACTATTGTCTTAGTGACTTTATAAAAGCAGTCAAAAGTTTATACGTATTTTGTTGAAGAATATTAACGTGAGGACAGTTGTAAGAATGAAAATTGTTGTTAGAAATCGTCACTAACTACCCTGTCTGACCATCACATTGTTTATATTGGCTATGAAAATTTCTTAAGAAACATTCAAAAATTACTACAAGCAACCGTGCGTTTTATTCCAATTGTGTACAAGAGTGTACAGGATTAAATAAAATTCGCGGTTTACACGCGTAGTTTATTTTAAGTACCGACTAGTTATAAAACCCAGGGTGATATGATCGCGAATTTAGCCCGTTTATTTACTCCCAACGAAGATGGACCCACGACGGATAAAACGTGAATTAAACCGAGAAATTTAATTATTGTAAGGAAATGAGAGTTTAAGAAAGTTTTTTTAAATGAAACATCTTTGACACCTATCTATCTCTATTGAACAAAGTATCTATTTTATAAGCGGAAATTATATCAGAAACTTTTTATGGAAAAAAAAACCAACTGGAACGAACAATGGGGATGAATGTTTAACCGTTGAATCTTTTCAATTTAATGAAAGGCAAGTTATTAGTGAAAATAGTGAAGAGCAATTACCGGTTTAAAACAATTCACAATGAACTTGTGAATACTCAAATAAAGGATTGTCTGTCGAGTCATCTTTATTCGCTATTAATTGCGCGCTCAATATCTTATTCAATTGTATTTTAATAAAACAAATTTACTTGATGTACACTTAGATTTGAATTAATTTTAACTATGTTCCTTTAAAAAAATACATAAAATATTTCTAATTATGACAGTTTAGGAATTTTACAATATTCCTTAGCATCATCATTATCACCAGTCTTTGTCTACCCATTGCTGGAAATACGCCTTCAACGCCTTTCACAGTTTGCGGTCTTCCGCTTTCCGCATTCAACTAACTACCGCCAAAATTGGTCCCACATTGAAAGCCCCACATTAGTCCCCAATAATAGCTTAAATAGTTGTCCTGGAATACTTTATATTTTGGAATATGCGAGTACTTTACATGATCAATTAAATTTTGATTTTCATTTGTGAACAACTATAAAACAGAAAAGATAAGCGCGCTCGCCAGTCAAAAACAGGCCTCATGTGAAAAGGTAGGAAACAAGAAATGTGCATTAGCCTGATTACGGTCGAGTTACTCACGCTCTGTTGAAGCTGCGACCTCTACGTAAGTCCCATACAAATTAACACTAAAACTTTGTTTTCCGATCCCATACTAAAGTTAACTACACAGCAAAAATGTAATGTAACTTTTTATACATATATAAATTAAATGTAATTTTAACACTGTTATAAATTAGATCTACTATCATTCTTAGACTGTATTTTTTTGTATGTTTACTTTGACTTTACTACTTTCGTGGTTAACATTTTTTTTGTGATTTACCGATATATGTCCGAATAAGTATTTATAGATAAGATTCTTTTATTATTTATTATTATTTAACAACATAACATTACCCCGTCAGTTGTCAGTAAAGAGCAGTAAGTATAATGTTTAATATTTTTTCTTAAGCGATCCATATAAACATGTTTTAAATCACCAAAGACGGCCGTTGGCGACGTTTACGACCTCCGAGGCTCTTAGTTTTGGGACGCCTGTCAAGTTCACAAATACCGGTCCTGCTGTAAATAACCGGAAAATTAATGCTTCCAATGCCTTCTTGATTTAATCTGAAACATTTCACTACCTATATAACATTTTCTTTACGTAAAGAAATAATATTATATTTGTGTTTTTTTCTTTAATATAGACAATTACAAGCAAGGCCATGATCAGATGCCGGCACCGACTAGTTTCATGCGAGTAAAGCCATTTTTACTACGTTAAAATAATGTCAATGTACTTTATATGAAAAGTATGACATGATACCGAATATTAAAGTTCGTGTAATAATTTACTAAAAGGTAAGGTACATTAAAATTACTATAAGAAATTTCGTCTCCATACAAAACAACCAAATAGTGTTCCGAAGTATTAAGCTTGCGAAGGTTTCTAACATAAAGAAATCCTATTCATAAGTTTTTGTGCCAATTCTTAGCAACAATGTCACAGAGAACTTACGTTTTTACATCCTAGTAACAATACAAATGTAATAAAACGATTTCACCATGTTATACTGAGCTAAATTACTGCGTCTGTAGTAATAAGTCAAGTTCCAGTCAAGAGTAAGAATTAAGCGCGCGTAGACCACAAATTACTCTGTGCCCAATACGTAATTATGGACTACAGCCCTCTGACATTGTATACAAGCCTTACTTTGTTCACATCGTCTAATTCTTTGTACGTAAAAAGGACTATTCATATTAGCAATGTATAGGTCTATGGAAGGACAAAACTATTCACACCATTGTATCTATTTTATTTTAACTTATGATAATATATATATCATAACGTTGACCCGTTTTCATCATCCATGTAATAGTCTTATTATATTTTACGACAGTTTTACTTGCTCCATGTGTCACAAAATAGACGTCTTACACTTGACACGCCTCTGCAATTTATTTGGCCCATATATCCTTGTATAAAGTACCAAGTGTATACGTATGTAGAATTTTTCATTATACATTATATAGTAGTACATACGAATCGAATCGTATATAAATAACTATATAAAGATCAGATGTCAAAACGAACTCATAACAATATAGCTACCGCTGACAAATGACTCTACCAAATAACCGATCTTTATCTCTTATACCTGTCATACAAAATCTTTAAAGTACACTGAATCGATTTTTGAATTCAGCAATAAATGTACAGTAAAACAATGAATTATTGATGTTATTGTTTTCGAAAAGTCAGATTTGTGTTTGATTGATATTGTGAATAACTTGATAGAATGGCTATATTTTTTATTTGATCCCGAATTTAATAAAAACATGTGAGCCCTTCGTTACGGCGACAATTTGTTAGTGTTAAGTGGAGACTTGGATAGGCAATATGTCCGAGCTACGCGAACAACGCTAAAATTAGATCAAAAGCTTTGTGTAACACGCCCACTTAATACAAAGTAATTAGTCACAGTCAATTTTGATTATTATGTATATATTGATATACGATTAAGCGAATGTAAAACGACTAATGTCTTACGAAGAATTTTATATATGTAACCTATATAGTATTAATTATAAATTGTATAATTATCAATCATTAAAATGTTATATATAGAATAAAAAAAATGAACCTTTCAATAAATCTATAGTTAGTTACTTATTAGTCGTTTTACATTCGTTGTGTAGTATAGTTAATAATTAGGCACATTGCCAGGTTCAGCCTCTTTTCATTAGAGCTGCCTTAATTGATGAAATTTCGGAAAATATTGCAATCAAAACAAATAATGAACATGCTACATTTTACATTTGTATATTTAAGGATGTTAAATGTAAAGAAAGTATGGTTCGTTGGATTACAAACGAATATTAAAATGAATAGTGTGATAAGCAAAAGCTGGTGTCATAAAAACTGGCACTGAATACATTTTTAGTAATCTTTACTTACTTTAAATTATTATGCAAAATCAACGTGAGTAATCTTCCAAGTATGAGAGACTTTTCTATCTAAAAATGTAAACTGCCGAAGCAAAGTAATGTAAGAGCAATAACTAATATACGAGTAGATTTATATTTATTTATAAATACATAAATAAATAAATAAATATTCTATCTAAATTGATCTATATATATTTATGAACTTCATATAACTTATGAAGAATTTCTACAGCAGTATTATTACTTTAAAAAACGAATATGCTGATGCAATCAAACGCTTTGTGATTAATATTAGACTATTAAGGAAATAACCAATACAAATTTAACTATTCTCTCTAGTACATTCCTGTTAATGATACTAATTCCGATTCGAAATTCATCAAGCCTTTTACAAGTTCCCAGCACTATACGTGCAAACTCGAGAGAAACATAAGCTTTCAAAACAATAGTAATCCCATTCAAACTGTACGAAATATTACGAAAAAAGCTTGAGCTGTGGATAAGAGAAAGCTCGCTCGATATTGCAAGTGTAAATCATTTTCCAATTCAATTTTAACGACGCGTAGAACTATTGTTGCGGGGTATGATTTGCGACTGCAGAGCATAAGTATAATGTGGATTATCAGAATAATAACGTTTTAGTTTTTCAAACTACTTATCTGCCTTGGATTCTTTTTTCGATTTCCCTCCACAAAAACAATAAAATACTGTTCTTTTTTATCTAATCTGCTTATTTATAATGCAGCAATACAAATATCTGCATAGTCATCGTTTCGGACACGTCGGTTATAGTCTTAAAAGTTGTTTTCTTATGAATGTAGATTTCCAAACAATTTGATTGTAAAAGAATGAACTTTGAAGATTATCCATGTTAAGTTCATCGTTCTTCATACGACAGCGATTCCTGAACGACTTGTTGGAGTGTTACAAAATAACAGTTTATAAATAAAGATTTATATTCCGGGAAAACATATGCATGTTTATAAATTTATTATTAAAAACTTATAACCGTTTTATTCAAAATTCTTAAATATATCATCATTATTACCAACATAAGAACGTCTACTGAACGTAGGCCTCTGCCATCCATTGTCACTGTTATCATCGAAATCATTAGCTGTTTGGCCACTGCTGGACATAGGCCCCTTTTATAGACAATGATACTAGGGACAAGAGAAATTTAATCCGTTAACAGTGATCAGAGTTTTGGTTCCAAAAAATCGCATTTAAATCACATTCCGATAATAAACTAATTAAATATCGTAGTACGGTTTGGAATAAATTATTTAATGAGGATTGAAGTGGTAATTAAATCTAATCAAATGCTTAAATGACTATGACAATGTGCTTGTGACATTAGTCTTTGTTGTAAGATTTTAGTCACATTTGAAAATGCAAGTCGAAATAATTTTCAACACGTTATAGCAAGACAGTTAAGTGTTTCGCTGATTACTGGTTTGAGTTCTATATTTTACGTGGCACGCGATTGGTATATTACAACAGAACGGCATGTAATCACTACTTACTAATGCTTCAACTTATATTTTCAAACAGATTAAAACACAGAAATGAAAATGTCGCAAAGAACATGATCTAAAGGAAATTTTATTTAAAATATGCACAACGTTAATATATTTCAAAACTTTCTAATACAAAGCCAATAATTAAGCTGCCTTTTTATGTTATTAATGCCTACAGTATCAAATACTAGACAATACTATTGCAGAACATCTTTCGTATGTCATAACTCTCAAACAATTGTCCGTTAAATTTAACTGTGTACATTGCATAACTCCATCTGACAGCTTTGTGACAATCAAATCAAAGTATATGCTTCGTTTACTCTGCAACAAGCAAGTGACTGTCGGTGCAAAGTGATTTAAACACGTCTAACACATCGTTGATAAATGCTCGTCCAGTTTCCAAAAGACAGGCTATATTTGAACGACTTCTGTCAATTTCAATTTCATATCAAATTATTTCGGATTAATTGCAAACAGATGTGTTTAACTCGCTAAATTATTTTAAGCGATTAAGGTTTTGTTCTCGATGATTTAAAATTTATATAATGGATAATAAATTAATTTCAATTTAATTAAATTTTAGTTAATTCGATTATATTTATAATAAGCTTAATCGTAATCTAAATTGTTAATAATATGGTAGTATTAATGAATTTATGTTGAGACGCAGCGACAGGGCGGGCGGCGTTGGCCAACAAAAATTAAGCCTTTGCGAATCGCGCCGCCGCCGTCGCTGCCCGCATTATATGTAATTGTGATTTAATAGATCTACGTGATACTTTTATATAGCCGTAATACGAATAAAGCTACATTGTTTATGTTTGTGAAACCTTTGAACTGGAAAAAAATATTGGAATACAAAGAATTTTGTTCATACCAAAATTATTCTGCGAAACGATATTTCAAAACCATTTTGTATTCTGTCGTTATTTACTCTTCAAATTTTCAATATCGTGAAACAGTTTTTTGTTTTTATTTAAAAGTACTATGTTTTGTTAGTCGAATAGTGGAAATCTATTATGAATAAACATAACAAAAACTCTCCTATTTAAACAATTTTATCCTTATAAGGCTTTAATCACAGATTCAGATATATACGTTTGTATCATCAATTTCAATTCGTTTTCATTACTTCACATTGACAGTCAGTGATATGCGTAAATAAAATTTCTTATATCCATAAAATTTGACCGTCGTTAATCGGAAGTCTGGGGTCAATGAACTTACTTAATTAGTTTACATTACACAATGCTCACTGTAGCTTTTTTGCATTGTAAGTACATAGCAGAATCGCACGCAATAGTCATGTAGGCAGACTTGGATATCCAGTTAGAATGTCTAATTACGTGGAACTAATTACGAGATCCGAATTGTATCATTATCCCAAATGTGTGCGGACGCGCGGCCGACAATTGTCGTTTAAACGTATTATGATAATCTTCAGCAGTTTGTTTTACTATCGTTACTTTTTAATTATAAATTTATTGATACCGTTAGCATTTTGTTCATGCAGTATTTAATCTCAGCAGTCATTACATCTTTCTTAAAAACTCAAAATTAGAAGTAATTGAAATGATAAAAAGAATATCACAGATTTGTGTTTTAACTTTAAACAATAGATACGAGAATTTCTTTAGGAGATTTGACGAAAAAAAAAACTCCTTAAAATCAGAAACTATAAAAGAAATGCCTTTATACATTTCTAAGCTGGAAGCGAGAGAACTGAGACAAGTATTTTGCACAAATTGCTTTTTTCGCCATTCGCAAGATTACACTCTAAGAAATAAATCTCTTCTTTCCGCTTTCGTCGCTCTCATTTTGTACGGACATTGAAAAACATTATTTATACCAAAATGTTTTGCGTACCACTCTAGTACCGTTACTTTTGTGCTATTCTTAAACGTAACAACTAATTGATATATAAAGACAACATAAACATACGAACTATCATTTAAGTGTTATTGTTCTATAGTATAAAATGGCCAAGCAAGCGATCATGTGAATTCGCCAAAATGGCGAAGTCACTGTTGACAATAGATGTACGTTTGGATTGTCCTTTGTACGTATTGCCTTCTCTACTAAAGTCATTTCGCCTTTCCATCGTATTCCTTTAAAAAAAATACGTGTGAAGGAGCAGTATAATTAGAAATGAATTTTTAAATTGCAAAAGCTTCACCGAAATATTATTTTCTTTAGCCAAAACACAGTGTGATAACTTCAAAAATAGTGTTCCCATGTAAAACGCTTCAAAATAAAAAGATCACACAAGTATGTACATGTTTGGTGTTGGATTCAAGTAAATGTCCAATAAGCGGGAAATTGCGTTTTAGGAAATACAATATAGAAAACAATAACATCTTACCAAAGGAACGTGACATTGTCAAGAAGGTGTTAAGATGAATGAAAAATATGTATCTATGTTTCCTTGTAAAATGATAAATGAAATATGATATTTTCTAATACCATTATCAGCCATTTTTTGACATAAAATGTAAGTTAAATTAAAAAGTAACATTAGTCATACATCATCATCTATATCATCAGCTACACGTCCCCACGAGGGGCTCAGAGCCTACCCTATTTTTAGGGGTGACTAGGCCATAGTCAACCACGCCGGCCCAGTGCGTGTTTTTTGCCTTCACACATATCTTTGAATTTCTTCTCCGATATGTGCAGGTTGCATCACGATGTTTTGTCAAATCGAAAATCGTAAAACACATTGGTACATAGCGTGGATCGAACTTCGACGATGTCGAGTACGGTCCGGTCCGGTCAAGTGCTTAACAACAGCGCCACTGACGCTCTAGTCATATATCAAATTACATTATTAAGAAAAAAATATATTTTAGATTCATGATGTAATAAAAGGTAATCAAACCAATATTAAAGGTATATCGTCTCGTGCAGTTTCCCCTCTGTTGAAAATTGTACGCATGATATAAGGAGTTTAGCTTATTTTGTCGGCAACGAGGCATGGCACCCTTCTTGGAAAACTACATTTACGTTAGATCGATGATTTGATTTATGTTGATGTTATCAATACGTTAACGAATAGTAAAAAAGTATTTTTTTTTAAATATTGAATATGGAGCTATTTTTTTCGGTTAAATAAATTTTCTACCAATTTGATTTATGTCGTCGAGAATAAAAATGCATTTATACGATGGCTTCTCTATGTACATTGAGTACTTGGTTTGCGTAAATTTACTATTGAAAAAAAACAACTCGACATCAAAAAAAGCTTAAAAAAAATTAACTCTGCAAGTAAGCCCACTAGTAAATATTAGTTTACAGAACAAAAAAAATGTTAAAAATTGTTGCACCGAAATAAAATTGACATTTATTATTTGAGAGATTGACATTCGGATCACGTTTCATCGGCAAAGATATTCGCGCCACCTGTGCTCGCACTCTATAAAACCTTAAACACACTTTGGCTGCTTCAATAAACCAACAGTAAAACTCGGGATACACCTCGGCGGCAATATTTCTTAATAAATGAATATAAAAAAAAAGTTTTTTTCTTTATCTTTTTACAAAAGACCTTTTGTACTATATTTTCTGTTAACTTTAGATTTAGACGCGAACACAAAAACGAATTGTCATTCTATTTGAAAATATCATCATCATCATCAGCCCCTGTCTGGCCACTGTTGGACATAGGTCTTTCCCGATGCCTTCCACAGTACCCTCCACCTTCCGCATCCAACGACTTCCTGCCGTCCGCACTAAAAAAATATACAGATGCTAAATTTTGTAGATGTAAAGTAGTCGATGGATATATTTTTTTTGTAATTTATAGTATTTTGTATTTGTTATGCGTACTGGTTGAATTGGGAGTTAAAAAAAAATAAAAATTGTCATGAAAAGAAAATTGAGTATTTAGTTTTATTGTATTTGAGAGTTGTTAATCAAGCAGTTGGAGGTAGGCAAGACTCAATTGTACTCAACTAACTATAATACACGTTAATTGCCGGCCGAGTGTACACAGCGCGGTATAAATTTGTACTCCATTGTTCACAGTTTTTAATTCAAACCGTGGCACGTGAAACAATGGTAACCGCTATCATTGTTGTTGGGGAAAGTTCATTTACATTCCGGATCTGAAAAGAGAACTGTATAATATATTACAAATTCCTGCAGGCCCATTGTCCAAATTGCTCGGCGCTACTTTACCAAAATTATTTCAATCTCATTGGTTTCAGGTCCTTTGTACTTCAACATCTTGCTTTCGTTTAATGTAGGAAAGTTTCTTTTTGTTAACGACATTATTATACTAGCCTGGATGACAAAACGTTTTATGTATTGTCTCAGATGGTAGCCTTTATTACTTATATTCTGTCTATTAATTATAAAGCTTCTTTCCTCCTAGTGGCCACTTCATCTGGACCTTATAGAATTAGAAGCGCCAATAATCTAACCGTTAAGGGTAGGGGAAAGGTCGTGAGTTCGAATCCCGCTATTCGACTATTGTCGTGGTTCATGTACTAGATCAATCCTAGAGCTTAGTTGGAGTGTTAATAGAAATGTTAATGGATTAATAAAAATCTACTAATGTTTTAGAAAAAAAAACATTTTTTTTTAGTCATACATGTTTTTAATATAATATGGACACGTGATTTCCTTTGACAAGTCGCCTGCGTATTAGCAGCTTAATGATTTTCAAAACTATAATATTATGAAGAAACGTATGAGAAATAACAGCCGTCCTTATACAATAAAAACATTTTGAAGTTAAAGAGATTAGTACGATGGTGTGCAAAGTTCAGATCGTCTATTTCATAAAAGTGTAACGGGCTACATTGCCGTTAATGTGTTTATGAAGCTCTGTATTTTCTTCGCAGTGATAAATCTGCGGGAATTATGAAGTTTTAAACAAGAAAGCTTGTAATTAGCACGATAATTAAAGGGGCTTAATTGTCATAGCGGTTCATGCTTTGAGTTTTAAATGAGGAGGAAAAGATACTAATTGGCTCCTTTCTTCGCTCTTCCTATCAAATATTACTTAATTATCACAATTCTGATATATGAACGCGTTAATTGTAAATAAATACTACTCTGAGAAGACAAAGGGACTGTTTGATTTTATATATTAACATTTTCTTAAAGGGTTTTTTTTCTCTGTTTTCTCTGTCTTACAAACGATAACCTGGTCTATCCAATAGCTCGATAACTTCTTCTGTTACTTCATAATTTTTGTATTATTCATTAAATTTACGCGAAATATCAAAAAGGCTGGCATTGTAACAAGTTTAATAGTTACGACAAGCAGAAAAATGGTGACATTAATCTCATTTCCGGGAGCAAATAGCTTTCGAACGCGATGTAATGCATCGTATAAAATAGAGTAGTTGGAGCAGAAAGTGAACGATTGTGTTGGTTTCTGCACGATTAATTCAGCGGGACATTAAAAACTTACTGCGTCTATATAGTAACAACACAAGGCCTTTTTATGCTTTGTTCTACAATACAGAATAAAGTACTCTGATGCCCCTCAAGGAAATGACGAACAAGATGTTAAGAATATGTAAGCTTTATATAAATTAAAAAAATCTTTATTATATTACATGCATTGTAATCGATTACTATAAGATCTTTGTTAAGAAGTTTTTTCCACATTTTTGATATCGTACATTAAAGTGTTTGTTTTGATAATAATTTTTATTCAATTAAAAGCGACAGCGGTTTATTGTTTTCGTTTACTCACGTTTTTTTGGTCGCGTTTGGGAGAATCCACAAAAAAATAAATTCGTAAAAGAATTTTACATTTACAATGAGAATAAAGATTTTCATCACTTGGGTGGAATAAAGTAGAATATTTTTTTTCATGGCGCTCATAAAAAGTTGATAACGGCGTCTCGTCGCGGCTGTATCTCAAATAAAATCTCACTGACGAATTTTTACGCGGAGATGACTCCAGGTTGTATTGTAATTTTACGAGTCCAATTTTACAGACTGCCGTGTCCCTTCCTTGATTTGTACACTTGTATTCAACACACGTATTCGAATTATATTTTATGAATAACAATTACTACACTGAAATTTCGACATTCTAATAATATGAAATGAAATATTCTTGTAAATATTTTTATGCGTTACTTACTTGGGAGGCTGACCACGCCACCTCATGAGATGGAGTCTAGGCAAAGAGAGAGTTACAAAAATTGGAAACGAGACACTTTCAGAAGTTTTAATTCGCTTTTAGATTTTGGTATACCGTATTAATTGTCAGTACAAACTAATCTTATTAAGGAACAGTTTAAAAAAAAATTGCTGAAATCATGAATTAGTTTACAAAATATTAACAATATATTTTTCAGATCTTGGAGTCAAAGAACTCCGTGTTGTACGCTATTAGTTATAGTGTTATTAAAATTTTGACAAAGTCTAAGGAATATGGTGAGGTTTTCTGGCGAGTTGCCAAAGCTGCATGTGGTCTGACATTGTCGAGATGCAGGATGATATATTTCCAAATCTTGAGTTTAACCGTTTTTAGTCAACTTTTAAAAAGAACAGACGAAGAGATTCGAAAACTTTACACCATTACTCAATTGTTAACATGATCATTAATAATTAATATTCAAGCCGAATACCAAAGGATTTCTGACTTAATTAAGTACGAAACGAAGCATGGAAAGCTTTCTTCAAATGCAAATTTGACTTTGCAATTAAAACGGCGATGCATGAGCTCGCTTTAGGATGTTAGTACAAAGGAACTAGTTGTTAAGTGTGCATTGAATGGACCGTTCTCTTTTCCATAAAGCCGAGGATAGTACACTAAATTGCAAGTCACTCTAATGTATACTGAACTAATTTTAAACCACAAAAATAATTTCTTCTAATTTATTTGAAATTATTTTTATTGCATTACTAGCTGACCCCGCGAACTCTGTTGCGCCTTAAACGCAATAAATAAACAGATTTTTGATTTTTTTAGGAAAAACAAAATAAAACATTTCCTCCTGGGAAAAAACATTTGTATGGGACATGGAAAAGGGCTATTTTTAAGGCTTTCACGGGAGTTTTTCTAATTTTTCTCACCTTTTAAACCTTCCCTAGACCTCCACGAACATTCCAAAACCAAGATAAGATATTTCTGTTCAGCCGTTCTCGAGTTTTTGCGAGACTAACGGACAACAATTCATTTTTATATTTTATACAAAATACAAAATAACAAGGAATTTATGATTATATAAGCATTTGTATATTTTACTAATAAACCAACGATTCGTTAGACAATCGGTAACAAATCAACAATTCTATTGAAACACAATTACATTCGAATTGTTTATTGTGAAAAATAAATCACATCTGTTTTTTTAAAGTTGAATTACCCAATATAAGATAAAAACCGTATATAATGACTTAAGGACCGTCAATATTCTGTAGTAATAATTACTAAACTTTACATCCGATAAAACTGTGAAAGGCATTGAGAAAGGCGTATGTCCAACAGTGGGCAGACAAGAGCTGATGAGGATGATGATGATGATGATGATGATGGTATCCACTACGTTTTAATCGATGTCATATTGAACATTTTGTACCAGCTATAAGCCATTTAACAACACTAGTGTATTCAATATTGTTAAAAATTATTGAGTCTGTGCTATCAATGACTGGCAGATGAGGTTACTTTTGGCGGGGCTTTTTGACAGAGTGTCAAGATCACGCTTGTTCGTTGTTTTTTTGTTATTTATGTGATTTATAGTAAAATGTAGTTTGAAGTGTCAATCTATTGTCCTAGTACAAACGGTCACCCTAGTTCTGGTAGCAAAGTAGAGAAGTATTTACGACGTGTGGTTGCGGCGTGTGTTCCTCAAATGTTTGTCCAGAGAATAAAGTCGATTTGTCTTAGGGCGGTAAAGTATTACCACAATTCTGTAGTTTTGTTTGTATATCCTTAAAAAGTGTCACATATATGCCGTTTCTAATAAACCAAAACATTAGGACGCGAACTAATATATCAATCTCAGTTTTTTTTTTAATCAAATAAAATTATAGTTTCTACTGACGCAGCATTAGAAAAGAGTAAGATTAAAAAAAACACGTCATCTTTATTTTCTTTTCATTTGAATATGTGTATGTTCATGGCAGGCGAAATGTTTGCCCGATAAAAAAGTTAATGTAAAAAAGAAAAAAACAAATAGAAAAAAAAATGTAATCCGTATTCCAAATTCAAATAATATGTCATCTATAAATAACAGTTTGGTCTAATGCGTCGTTGAATAGTTCCGTGAGAACAATATTTTGTGAAATCGTTAAAATTATTACAGATAAAACTATTATAGATTATAAAAATTGATTCTGTCAAACTGTATTAAAGTGAAATATTAATTTAGTAAATAAAATTTACTTAACGGAAGTAAAATGTATTGAGTGTTGCCGCGTGTTTCCGTTTGGTTAGGACACGTGTGTTTGGAAGACAAACCCGTAATCACATTAAAGGTAACGTAAATACTGTTGCTTAGAGCTTAGTGTATCTTGTAATTAAAACGTTATTGTTTAGTTAATTTTCTCACTAAAATAAAATTTACTTTATGTTTTTTTTCGTCATGAAATTGTTAATCGGTATATGCCAATATTTACGACGTTATAGGCAGACTCATTGACTTTATATCGCTGGAAAAATGGCATTTATACGAAATTTTTCACACGAATAAATCCATTATTATTAACAGCCGATGCCTTGGTGTAAATAACTTCATAATTTATCTATCTTCGACTAAGTTCTCAATTTATGTACGTAAAAATAATTATTATTAAATTTTACAACACTATAAGAATCGGAAGCGGAGTGAGCGACGGGCCGCGAACACGCTATAGTACCAATCCCACTCACCCTGAAGAAGAGCTCCCGATGGGCTCGAAACTAGTCGGTACCGACACCGATATACACGTGAGTTAAGCCGTTTTATTAGTAGTATAGTGAAATGCCACACGAAAGTATTAATACAAGAATCTTTATTATCAAGCTTAAATGATACCACAAGCCCTACACATATGTCGAATTCCACTGCATTTAACACATTTTGTTAACAGTTTTAGACAAGAAATGATAAGCCATAACTCCATTGTCTCGTCCATCGAATTCTATAGTTATATTATGTTCGTGTCGTGTGTTCAATATTATAGGAAGGCGGGAAATCAAAACAAAGCAATGCAATAAGCTGATGGCACCCGAGGCATCGTCCGTAAGCGGCTTTATCTACACCGGCCGCGGACGTCGCGCAATCCGATTTGTACGATGCAATTTTAATCTAAACGATTGAAATGCCTAGATTCAAACCTAAGTCGTTCACAGACGATTTATTATACGATATAAATACGACGTTTGATTCATAGTTATATGTTAAAAATCGAAATTGGATTAAACATTGTATATCTAATTTAATTTTATTAATTAAAAAAAATCACAAGCTTACACATATTCAGTTAACTCAATAGTTGTATACAGTTTTTTGACAACTAAGTCAAGTTTATCAGTCAAGGTTCGCTATTGACTGATAAGTTATGGTGGACATAATTAATTGACAGTTGACAGCAATTTTGACAACAAATTTTAACTGTTCTCTTAAAACTTAGAGTGTGTACTATAGGCGAATCTAAACGAACTGATTTGATATATAACAATTCTTTCCAGTAATTTTTTTCTACAATCTAAAACTAGGTATAAACGATTTATTACGTTATTGTATCGAGACGATTGTACTATAACGAAGATTGAATCACTTAATTATGCTTTACACTTTTGACTTATATAAAGTTTAAAACTGATAAAACTCTTAAAAAAAACGAAGTGTTGGTGTTGTGTGTAATTAAATTTTAATATAACTCTGCGTTGACAACCCTAACTGTTCCTTTGAAGGGATTAAAAGGAAAGCCCTAGAGGCGCGTTAATTACTACCGGCTGCGTCAATCATTAGAGAGGCTCTGTCGCCTCTGTGTTTACAACGTAATGCCCCTTTGCTATTGGTTTATAAAGGCAACACGACATTACAGCTATAAATAAGCTTCAGACAGGACTACAGCTAATATGCTAACATGAGTGAACTGTAACGAAGCATAACGCACTATGTTTCTAATCTGTTCTTCAAGTCTTAGAATCTGATTACAACGCCATCTATTAAAATCATCTTAGTCTTAATCAGAGACAAACAATTGGTATCAGTATAATCAATCAAACCAAAGTGGTGCAAAAACACTATCCTATATTAAATAAAATCTAATTAGTACAGTGTATAAAAACTACACAGATTTAATGTAAAATATCTTACATTGGAAGTCTCAGTTTTACTTTTTTTTCATAAAAAACTTAGTGTGGTGTCAACAATTAGTGAGGTATCATATCCGAAGTCTTTGAAAGACCAACGTTGTAGCGAAAAACGAAAAGAACATCAAAACAGCTTATTTAATGACATAAAGGAGGGCAAATACGTGTGAACCACAGACAACAAACCATAGAGTCCAATCGCGGCGTTCAGCACGAACACGAAATGGAAATCCCCAATTAATTGGTCCCCGGAAATCGGATCGGTAGTAAATTAAACATTTTCTCTTATTTAAAATCGAAATGAAGTCCATTTGAATTCACGCCGGCAGTAATTACAGAGTTTACGACGTGCCAAAGCGTTCGTCGAACGATCTCCACAAAATGGCGTCGCGGCTCCGAATCTCTGGAGGACGTCTTTGTACTAACGACAAAAAAAAACTAACGTCTTTTATTTTTAAATTTCATTTTTAGTTCTCACCACAGACTTCAAAACAATATTCAATTGTCATTTTTTACGTTGGTAAAGATTAGAAGCTCAATATTTAAATAACACAATAAAAAGAATTGTTTTTAATATGACACAGTCGACTGTCACGAATTGAAGTTTAGACTTTTCAAGGTATGACGTCAGTAAATCCCGCTAAAGCTATAAACTATATGAATTAGGGTAAAAAACGACTATTTTCGCTCATCGGGGGTTGTGATTGGATTTTTTTTCCTCTTGGCAACTTTGTAAATTGGATTCAACTGAGCACCGTTTGTCCCCAATGCGGAGTTCACTTTACTACTGGATAATGCGATCCACTCAATGCTAAGCTATTGACTTGCATTTGAAAAACGTTTACGTGCCTTGGATTATAGATTGTGTTTTGTTTTGTCCTAAAGGAAGATTTTTGCCAAAGCAACAAATTACTTTTATAATGCGTAAATCATAAATGAGTAAACTGATATTATAAGGTTGGTCAAAACTTGTTTTACACTTAAATATTTTTTAGGTATATAATTTATTTACTGATTATAACACTTTCGACATCCCTATTAATCTATACTTCAAGTACTTCTGCGATAGAAAAGGATAGACAATGAACTTACTGCGTCTTTAGTGTGATCCTCTTCGGTAGTTTCGATGTCTACGCTTTCATCGCTGTCTCTGTCGCTCTTGGAGGACCTAGCTGGCGACGAGCACAGTGGCGAGCGGAGCGGGGAACGTGGCGGAGAGCGGAGCGGCGAACGAAGCGGGGAGCGGCTTCCTCTCGGCGAAGACGTTGCTAATGGAGACCTAGCGGACAGTGGAAATAATTATTGCAATTTTACTGTCGCCCTAGTCCAATTTACTGGAACATGGTAAAGGTGGCCAAAAACAAATCAGTTGACAACCCTATCATAATCTCATAGAGGCTACGGATGATACCTGGCTGGAGAACGCTGGGGGGAAGTGGGTGACAGTTGGGGTGATTCCAAGCGATGTGAGCGAACTGGACGAAAGGCGCGCGGCTCTTCCAATGCACCGACACCACTCAGAGCTGTTAACGCTCCTGATGAAGGAAACCATGGTTAACAAAAGCATACCTCACTAAACAGAAAGTAAACAGAGGTCGCCACTGCTGGGCGCCCTCGAAGTATTGTAAGTTACGTTACCAGGAGTCCATAACGTGGGCTTAAGCCAAGGTATGTAGGGCAGCGGCAGACGCGCGCCCCATACGTAGTCTGCGAGGCGCGGCACGGGCGCAGCGCTGGGCGGGCTGGCCGGAGCCCTCTTCGCCTCCACCTCGGGTTCCGGCCTGCGCACAGGTAACCTTCTGCGGCACGATTAAAGCTGAACTTATTGTTGCGATTTAGAAATTGAAAATAAAATACTCATTTTGACAACGTACACGTTATAAACGACCCGAAGAAACAAATGCTTTTGATTAAGGATTACTGGGGACTGTCATTTGTAAATATGCTATGCTATTACTGTTTTAACCTAGTACGCCAGAAAAAAAAGTGTCCACAAATCAAATTGTAACACTTCGTCAATTACCTAGCAGCGGATAGCATCCTCTTCCGAGTCCCACCGTTGAACATCGCTTTAACATCTTCCCACGCGTGAACAACTTCATCGGGCGGGGTACCGCTAAGCTTCATATGTCGTCGCCACGAGTTGAAGTTAGCTGCGTCGGGTTGGACGTACTTATCGCCGGGGCCAACGCGGTGAGAGTGGAAAATGAACTTGTTTGGAGAGAAGAAGAGACCGCAGTATGCGCACTTGATGCATTTAGCCCGAGATGAATTGTACCTAAATTAACAAGGATAAAAAGTAAAAAGATTGAAAATAAAAAATACAATTTATACAATCGAAGTAGTAATGTAAGGGACTGGCTCAGCTTTACCAACGTCACCACAACCACGTCAGTATCCCGTATCAAGCTGATGATATATTATAATTACTCGAATATACAGATTATTGTGATCATAAAGTAACACAAAAGTCAATGCAATTTCTCTGAAACGTTAAACCAAATTTCGTCTTATGAATATTACCTGGCGGGTAGAAAAGCACCTCTACAACCCCAAGCACACTCGTGGTGCACAGCAAACGCGAAATCGTCAGGTAACCTCGGCGGGGCGTTGTCACCGAGGAATGATTTGCACAGACGTTCTGCCTCCCGACGTGTTATCATTCCTGTTAGCAATGTTATATAAAATATTTGATAAAGAATAATTTCAGCGAATTAATACCTACAATATCAAATTTGCTGTTCTTGTCAATATGTACAAGTGTCTAATCTGAAAGTTCACGATAGGCATCAGACGTCCTATCGATCTTTAGTTAGGCACTAACTCCAAGTATAGTACGCAAAGGTACTTGGGTCAATTAGTTGAATCAAAAATTGTACTCCACTGTATTGCCAGATTGTTAACATTAAGATTTAAGCGGTTGTGTTTTGTTTTCCCTATGTACCATAATCCTCGCTTAATCTTGTCAGATTTTAATGTGTAAAGTACAATCGATTCGTTCTTCCCCAGGAGAGTCACAGTCAGGCTATCTGTGTTAGTAACCAGTTGAATGTCCACGTACCACATCGTCGTGACGACACCGGCATAGCTCCGGCTCGGCGCAATATCTCTAGCTGCACCGGTGTGCACTGCACGCATGTTATGCCGAGAGCGACGCGACGGTTGTGTATCTCGTTGTATGAAAACTGCTTTAGTAGCGTATTTGAGATCTGCGCGAGACAGAGACGCTCCACGCCCTCGATGACTAGTGAGACGATCGGTACGCCGTACAACAGTACTGTCCCCACCTGGTACGAAAATGTTTATCTCAGTTTATTTTTGATAATGACATTTTGTAGTTGCACTATTTTATGTATGTTAGAAACAAAAGATTGAGAATTACACTGAAGCAATGTGCATGGTCATGTGTTAATCTGTGCATTAAATAAAAATATAGAGGGAGTTAAACATAATGAAGACAGAAGCATAATCAAATGATGTAACAGGTGCAGTTCATGTATTGAATAATTTCTGCCGCAATATGTCAAAGTATACCTTCTTTTTAGTTTCACTCATTGTCACCACCCTTTATCTGCCCTCAGTAGAAGGCAGTTATATAGAGCAGTTATACAGTCTAGTAAGACATAAGCTTCCCCAATTGCCTTCCACAGTATGCAGTCCTTCCGCATCCAACGATTTGGGTCCCCAAAGATAGTAATTGTAAAGCCACTATTCTATATAACGAGACGCAAAGCAATGTTGTTTATTACTGTTAATTACTAACCTGGTTAGGTTTAGCATTTAATTGTAAACCCTTATTTTCTGATCTTGCCTTAAGAGACTCCCGCGGCGGTAGAGCCAGGTTTGTAGCCTCCATACTGAAACAAGCAAAAGATCGGTAATTCCTGCTAATTACCTTTTCTACCGAAACCAAAAAAAAACAGTTTTCTAAGCTTTGAAACATGTAAAGAAAAAAAACATCTTCCCATCTCTTTAATTCATTAGTTCTGTAATGAAATTTTTCACAACGACATCGTAGAAAAATCTACATATACTTAAATAACAAATACACAAAATATTTATCCAATTGGAAATTGGAATGACAAAAACCATTACGCTAATGACAATAATGTCAACCAACCAACGTTTGCCGAATTGTGTAATGAGTGAGTAAAATAGGCAATTGTTATGAAACAGCTTCATTGACTTGTGGCAATAAAATCACAAAGCGACACTGAGTGAGAACAAAAGCGATCATTTGTGTACAAATTGTGTGCGTGTGAATTTGGTGTATCGAATATCAATTGGATGAATTGGGGACGAAGGGAGTTATGGACTGACGCCCTAACAGTAGGGCTGGCACGTTAGAATATCGATTTACGAAATTAACAATAAAAAGGAAAGTCGATAAACAAGATCACTTTTAACTAAATCTGTTTGCCGTTTCTACGTATATTTAATTCAATCACCTTTTTAACTTTTTTTTTTACATTTCGAATTAAATTAATTGATCTGAAATCTTTCCAATGTCTTTAAAAAAACTTCTTTAAGTAAGTTACGTAATTCTTGTTACGAATTCTAATTACAAATTCAATCTCGACACTCTACAAAACCATTTCAAAAATAAAAAAGAACATCAACAATAAAGGGTTGATGATTGTAATAAGCTCTCAAAACTAATAAATCACCACTTGAAAAGTCATACCCCTAATGCATTAAAACAACATAGGGGTCGCCACTAAATTCGCGGTGACATTTGCAACAGATCTTTAGTGATGTATGGTCACGATGAGACATATAAATATATAAATAATAATAAAAGAAAATAGTAAACATATTGTACACTAAAATCTTTCTAGCATAAAATGGTTTATAATTTCGTGTAAAAATTCTACGGCATCTAAAGACCGATATTTTGACTACCAAATTAGCATAACTCCTTCGAATCACTTTATTTCCATTAATCGAATTTTATAGTCGTTAAATTTCAGTTTTTTTTCATCATCATCAGCTTTTGTCTATCCACTCTGGATAGGCCTTTCCCTATGCCTTCCACACGCGATCGTTCCCGCATCCAACGACATCCCGACGTCCGTACTGAGTCGTCTGTCCACCTGAAGGTATAGTAAACGTAACATATTATAATTTATATCGATAGCCGCACTATCGATGTCGACACTACCGATACATCACTCTTACGTCACTAGTGATCGGGATAGGGCGCGATCGGTCAAACCTCCAACCCCCAGCGGGGCGCGCCGTCAAATTGATTACGTTAAATGATGTAACATTATCTTAATGATTGCATATGTCATGTTTGTTAGGGTTGTCTATTATCAATTTATCATCAATATCTTCAAGACTAGAGTAGGTCACCTAGTATCAAAATACAAGATGTGATGACATTGAATGTGCATTGAAAGGTAGAGGAAAACCGAAGGTGTTGATGGATTGTGTGAAAGAGGATGCGTAAGACTGTGAGTTCAGATACGACGGCTGACAGAGATGTATGGAAGATTGGTACATACTGTGCCGAACCTCAGTAAGGAAAAGGACAGAATGATGATGGTAACCTACTATCAAAATACTATTATAGCTACTAGAAACGATCTTGCAATTCCTTTTATCTACTTATTCTTTAGTCCTGTAAAATTAACAAATGAATTACATTAAAAAAACGCTCTAAAATCAAATAATCTTAGCAAATAAATCTCATGTGCTTATTTTAATCCTGTTATAAAAGAAATGTCTGGCGATTAATTATTTATTTCACGCTTGGTCTGTCAACAGTTTTGTGTATAATATTCAGTCATAATTATATCTCCCTTACAAGGGCCATATGGTGTCTATCCTCGGCCGGGAAGGGAACAGGGATACTCCTGAGGGATACGATGGCGCATGTGCAACACTTGTTTCGGAACTAATCGTTGTTTAGAGACGACCTGGATATTGTACCACTTATGTTTAATCGTAACTAAGTGTAGGGTTTAAAAATAACAAGCGAAATAACATGATAAATTGGTATTATACAAATGCCTCGTTATTTTTATTAGAGAAGGGCTCAAACGAACGACGGGCTACGAGGTCAGAACACATCGATGCACGTGGATATTCACAATACTAGGTACCAAAGATGCGATGGCTTTGAGAACAGTTACGCTCGTTTCTTGAAGGACCATAAGTCATATGGCTTGGAAATACCGCCGAGGACATACCATACAGGGAGTTGCGCGAAAAGTGAGCCGTTATTAAAAAAAGAAATAATGTTCTAGTTGCATAGATTAATTTTAAAATAGAAATCAGACCTACGTCTTAGATCAACTTACCAGTGTTACCTACATTAAGTATACTAGTAATTAATTAATACCAATGAAATCTGTACTGTTGTATAAAGTGCAAACTATTTTAACTTTGTTATAAAGGAAACTCATTTGAATTATTATTTCAGTAGAAACAAGCTCACGCTTTAACTTCATGTTTTAGGCTTCACATTACGATATTAGACTCAGGAAGTAAGTAAATTGAGAGAAAAAACTGAAGCGCGGCGGAAACAGTTAGTATTGAACAAATCGTTTTTTATGTAAGAAAATATTTCACACAGTTCTGATTTCCATTTCTTCTTATTTACGCATATTTATTTAAATGAAGCAGCAGCTTTATACACTCAAAGCTTTGTGTTTAAAGCTTTTACTTTCAATAAAAACTAAATTAATAGTGAATACTTCAGTGAACATTCCTCCGTTCAGTAAACCGTTTTCTAAATCGATGTAACGCCGATACATCGCATTGACAGCATGTTGTGCCCTATACCGGATAATCCGTAACTAAAGGGGACTTGTAGTTCGGTCCAAACTTAGGGTACACTAGTACACCCTTGATTTTTATTAAGTGTGGATAATCTTTATTCGATTTAACTCATGTTTTACGACACCAAATGTTCTATTAAAAACATCCAAATATTTGTCAAATGAATATTAACATTGTTACAACGCTGTTATAAAGTTATACAAATATGCATTATTGTGCGATTGATTGAAAAATTTAACTGACTAAAACAAAATCGAACCCCGGGAAGATACGAAATGATTGCAATCTGCAAAATCAAATCCAGTCAATATGAATAGTTACTATTAGTGACTATCAATGACATAGTCATAGTTGAGTAGAGTCAAATTTAAAAGAAGATACAGCAAAAAATGACTATCAGGTCACAACGTTAGATCTAGGCTTTTTAACAAATTCATAGATTCTTTAACAACAGAAGATTGGGCAAACCATTGAGAGAGAGGTGATTAACTCCCGTGGCCATCCATAACACCATACTACATAAAACTATCGTGATGCAACCTGCAATTATCTTCGAGGAAATTCAAAGATCTGTGTGCAGTCAACCAACCCGCACATAGCCAGAGTTGACTATGACCTAGTCCCCCCTAGTAGGGTAGGCTCCAAGCCCCTCAGTGGGGAAGTACAGTGACCTGATGATGGTGATTGTAAGGAGTGATCAGTTTATATTTATCCCGTTGTAAACATCGTCACCGAACAAATATCTGATCCGTCGAGCATTACAAGTGTTCCTTTGAGGATGCGGGGCATAGAATGCTATTTAATCTGTATAAGGTACCAGTTGGCGGCCTCTCGTACTATACGATTGTTATGCTTGTATCGAGATAAGTTTGGGGGCGCAATATTTTTATTCTGTGGTCATCATTTTATATTTTAAATACCAACATTGGCATTAAACGAAGTCGACTTAGTCTTTTCGTATTAAAAAATAAATTTTTAGATCATTTATGAAATCAACAATGAGAATTTTCATATTACATTAACCAATAATTTACTACAGTAAAGTCTTGCCTAAATTTTGGTGAACAGAAGTTCATTCTAGAAAGAAGCAGATAGCCCTTAAACACACGAAGCCAAGCGAAGCTTCATTAAATATATGAGAAAATCTATTTTATAGGTTAAGAAAAAAAAGGCATTAATTCAAATCAGTAGAGTGGCAGTAATAATAAATTAATTAATTCAACTAAGTCGCGCGAAGCCGGCGACCTTTAAACAAACTGCGCCTTAAATTCTGAAACGCTCGTACAAAATTAATCGGTGACGTCTGGCGTTATTTACTTTGTTACTTTGTGCGCTTAATTGGTGTCGACGGCTGAAGACATGGAGTTAATTCGTCGGTTAATATTTAATCGCCATTTTGAACGCCCCCGAATTCCAAGCGCGCGCGTCAAAGCGGGAATCTCTCATTCACTACATCTGGAACTGTACAATATTATAATTATATTTTAGAATTTTAGAATCATGTTTTTATTGTGTCGATATCTAAATAAGACCATTACTATGTCTATAATAATATAATTTCAAGAATGTTAACAACATAAGATTTTATTTTTTTATTTTACATAAAAACTAAACGTCGTTTGCCATAAAAAGTCGTACTCAATTAAATGAATAGTATTATAACATATATGTTAAAAAATATAGTTATTATAATTATATAATAAAAAAAACATATTAAATACTTTATAATAAAACATTTATGATGAAAATCTCAACCGAAACCAATTAAAAAACATCCAACACGAACCGCTCTGAACGAAGCCCGTGTGGACACACCGACTCTCGCTGCGAGGATTTTTCGCACAATTGAATTCGTAACTAATCCCTCCCTATTGTTAGTTTTACAATTTAATTTCGCTTTGAATTTTAGAATACTCTGAACATTATTTTGTTTATTTTAAAAATGTGACCTTTATCGTTATTCAATTAATATGAGACTAATAGTGATTCACTTAGAATGCTTTAATGTTTACTTAAGCGATCTCTTACCTAACTTTTCTCATACTAAATGAAAAAATACACTTTCGAACAGTTTAATTAATTTTAATAACTCTGAGCATTTTATTACGGACGGCTGGATCACAAGCGTGGTCGTCGACGCCCACAGACATCTGCAACACTAGAGGAGCAGATGCGATGACGGCCTTTGAGATAGTTACGCTCGCTTCTTGAAGGAATATTGTTATAAATATTAAAATTAAACCGAATTTAATCAATATCATTGACTATTAATCATCTTATTAAATAAATATGTAATTTATTTCCATTAAATAACAGAAGCATGTTTACATTAATTGATTAATCTCTTTAAATTCCATTTAGAATCCTAAAAAAAGAAATTACATAATTCAATTTCAAATGTTATTTAAATATATAGCGTAAAGTTAAACTAAACAACGTTGTATTCATAATAAAATAATCATAAACATGCAAATTGTCTCCGAATTTACTTACAAAAGTAATTGAATAGGCAGCGTCTACCAAATGACATCTGCCATGTTGATTCGATGAAGATGACTTCGCGCTACGGTCCGCCATCTTTTATTAACTTTCTCTCCAAAAATTAGCTTGGGGTGAATTCGATAAAAAGTAGCAGGCAGTCTATTAATTTGTTATATGAAGTTATTTGTTATTCTTTTAGAGAAAAAAAAAACAACCAATTTTATTAAAGTACATGAAAATTTCGTAACGTGTTATAAATAAAAAGTAACCAAATGCCTCTTGTTGCGTAAAACTAATAAAGTTCTTGCATACCTAGAGTATTAAAATATGATCTATTCAAGTCTTACAGTTAAAAATGTGAATACTCAATCATTTATATAGTACTACTTATAAAAACGGCTTAACACACTTAAATCGGTGTCGGTACCGACTAGTTTCGAGCCCATCGGGGGCTCTTGAGGATGAATGTGATTAGTATTATAGTTCGCGGCCCGTCGCTCACTTCAGTGAGCTAGTGAGTGTTTAACTAGTAGGTACCGACATCGATTTACATGTGAATTACTTCTAAGCCGTTTTATAAGTACAGTGAAATATCTCACGAACGTTATAATAATAGTAATAATCATTTATTTCAGATCATACATCCATATAATTGTTAGTATAGGCTAAAAAATAGTGTTAGTACTTTAATGTATAATAATGCATTTTCATTGTATTCTATACATTGTGTGATTGAAACAATAAAAAATGGTCGACGAGTTGAGAAAATTGTCTTTATAAACCTACTTTATTTCATCTTAGCATTTCTTTTTTCCGTGAAATATTGCTTTGGAATCCAATTTAACAAAGCCACTTCGATTTGATATTGCCGATAAGTACTTCATTCAATAAGAGTGTCAATTTTATCAATGGAAAACTTTTTAAACAGGATAATAAGTTAATAAACACTGTAAAAAAATCGTCTCAACAAAGTCTAATACAATTACATGTTTTTTTTTTTATAATTAAAAACAGGCCGGAGTTTTTAAGGCCGCCATTAAACGTCCTCGCCGGAGTGACTTGTTAACTTAAAGTCGACGGATTATAACCTGACGCTCCGGAGCGGAATAAACTTAATGTGAAAATAATGAATTCGCCGTGAATCGTCCGTCCCTTGTTTGTCTTTCAATTAGGGGGTTCCTCTGCCCCCTCCCCCCGGCGCCCCTCCCTCGCCCCTCTTGTTTAAACACGAAGTAACAAAAGACGTATTTATATTTAAATAGGCACCGAAATTAAATCTAACATTTGTCTACTCTCCTAGCGTTATTTTAAGATGGTGTCATTTGTTAAGACTACATCATACCTGTATCTTATATAATTTTTAACATACTTTGTTAAATAGACATATATGTATGACATTCTTTGAGTTACAACCTGTAGCAATCTAGAGTTTGAAATGCCAATAGTCAAGGTTAAGTGTGCGGACTACAGAACTAGCGGCCGTGAGTTCGAATCTCGCCATTCGACTATTCGTGAACCATATCCTTGGACAAGCTTTTTTAAGCTTACAAAAAATAGTTCCCTAAAAATATTAATAAACCAAGAAAAATCTACCGACGTTTTAACATGAAAAAAATCTAAAGACTTTTTGAAGAGAGAATTATATGGTCTAATTAATATATGTGTAGTGATGATGATGATGATGACGTCGTGACGTGTCCGTCAATGGGGAACCTTGCTATCTCCGGGAGTGGGATCTCAGGTGACTTGCAAATCGGAACTTAGTTTTAAGGGTCCGGTCGCACGGAGCACAATACAACCGCTCTATGTGTAGTAACATTATACTGATTATTAGAACTGTTTAGTACGTAATAATGTTAATAATAGCTTGTATATATCAGAAACAACAGTGGAGCAAAGTAAATAACGGATAAATATTATATTGTTGAATATCGAACAATACATTTTATAGAAAACAATCGAGTGACGGGTCAATTGACTGACGTCGGCCGAGATGGCCAAAAGAAAACGCGTCGGCATGTGCCGCGAATTATTGCCGTCTGTCAAAAAAGAGAATAGCGCCATACCTAGAACATGTATTACGCCACGAAGAATACAACATCCTCCAATTAATTATCATGGACAAAATCGAAGGCAAAAGACGCGGTGGTCGAAGAAAGAAATCGTGGTTGCGGAATATCAAAGAGAGGATGGAATATTGCCAGCGTGGAAAGACTGTTTCGCTTGACCGGGAAAAGTTTGCTGAGCTGACGGCCAACCTGCATTAGTGGGGAGGCACCAGGAGGGAGAGAGACAAAAGAAAGTTGAAAGCGTTATGTCATCTTTTAAAACAGTATGGCAACAAAAGATTGATTATAGCTAAGGCGTTTGATAATATACAACTTCTAATATAATTTTTTCAATAAACAAATGACAAAGCTCTCAAATAATTAACCAAACAAATTATTTTTTCTAGTTGTAATTATTTACATTCATCCATTCTGCATCTTAGATCTTAGTAACAGATAGGTAATCTAAGATTAATTTAATTTTTATACAAATAGATAAAGGTTCTAAAACATACATTATATAACAGGATAGCAAACAAGTGAAAGCTACGTCAGGGTAGCTTTTTCGTAGAGCTGTCGTAACCTCTTCGTAGCAGTATGCATTTTTTTTAAATGATTTAATAAAAAAGGTTTTTAAACTTTTCTTTGAGAAATTCCTTTTTTTTTCTATCATTATTTATTCTCCTTTTAACTGAAATTACAATTTATGAGACGGCTTTAATTATATTTTTTACAAATAACGGATTTTCAATTAATAAATCTTAGCAAATATTTTTTAAGTTTTTTAAAGGAAAATAACTCCTTACATAAAAAGAAAAATGTACCTTACAATATACCGATTGAAAAATGAAATTAAAAGAACAATTACTGAGTTAGGTATTTCAAAGTGAACTTATTTTTTTTTTATTAAACAATCTTAGCATTGTATGACACAGTAATCTTCAAATCCCAATTATATTTTTGAATGTCAAATTCAACATATGTTTTTTCTTTCTAATTTTATAACATTAGCAAAATACGGTCAGCAAGAAAATTTATGTCAAAAAACGTGTCAAATTCAACTAACCTTTGTCCTGTACGGGTCACCTTATTAAAAAAAAATCACAACAAAATCAAAATAGGAACGCGAACATGTCAGTACCGATTACAGATACCCGGCCGGCCGACGATCCGTCACTGACGTCGTGGAAACCGGTTCACCCGTCCGCCAATCGGAACCCCGCCCTACCTACATTTTCCCGCCTCCATGAATAGTACAACGTCCAATCCGATTCCCGCCAAAACCTTATTTACCGCTAACAGCCGCCCTCCCTCGTCCTCCCGACATATCGATTGGACGATACCGGGGACTTATTTAAACCGGGCGAACTGGTTGAATTAATTTTGTGATTGAAATTACAAGCATTATTGTATTAAGTTGTTCGCGCCCGAAGCATTCGATTAAAACGAGCGGCGACCGTGCGGTCGACGGTGGACGGGCGGCGGTGGACGGGCGACGGCGTGTTTTGTATACTTGTCGCCATATTTGTTTTTAATGCGGCCACAGATTAAACGATACCGTTTTTGTTTTGGGCAATGCCGTTTTATTTATATCAGACCAACCTTCAACGTTGAAGAGGCACCTTAAGAAGAAAGATATTCCAGAAAGTGATTTAAGC
>JAODUI010000030.1:4124166-4136576 GCA_027563995.1 Papilio gigon | reverse complement strand
ATCGGCAGTGACATGCTTAATTAGATATCCTGGGCTTCTTTCTGATAGAAACAGGAAACAGTAAAACTGTAACCATCAATATGGTCTACGATAATAGTTGAATGGCGGGATTCGAACTTACGACCGCTAGTCCATACCCTTAACCATAAGGTTATTAATGTTTCTAAAACTTTATATTAGAATATTAAGATTTATGGACTTTACTTTTAGTCGTTATTCAGTTGAAACGACATTTTAAAGTACAGTTAAATGCGTCTTTACACGTCGGTTGTTATTAAAATATAATCAGAAACGTAAGCAAAACTGTCTGGAAAGTTTGCTGTCCGCGCTACGTGTTGTTCTGAAGTATAATACAAAATCTTTTTTTTACGTCATATTTTTATACAGTAAAATGGAGATGCAAAGCATATTTGTAGATACAATGCTGGTTGGAGCTAATACTATCGACTCAGGTACCTATTGCCATCATTTTGTTTAAGTAAGCGGATAGCGATATGACTTGCATATTTTTTTTTACAACTTATCTCACGTTGCAATAAATCTTTAAATTTTTTTGAAATGAGAAATTATATTTATAAATTTCACTACCTGTCAATGTCATTTGTTGTCTATGGATTTTTGAACGTATCAAATAATTATTAGTATAAATTAATAATTCAATGTGGCAACACATGAACAACAAATACAGATGTCAGAATGTGAAAAATTCTCGCAATATAAAATTTAAATAGAAGTATTCAATTTGTGCAACTATTTGAAACATGTCAATTAAATTTCAAAGTTAAATATCGCCTGTTTTATATAACAGAACGTTAGTAAATTCATGATACAAAAACGTCTATTTCTATAACTCCGGGATTATAGGTACAGGTATTTTGTTAGTAAGGTTTATTTTATTTGCCCATTACCATTACATACGTCTATATATTATATGTTTCTGTTTACAATACAAGTATATGAGGAACATCATTAAAAAAAGGTTTTGCTAACGAATAGTAACGATCCGCCTCGTGTGGCTCGACGGCGCCTGTTAATATTATACTCGTTAAGAGCTACTTATAAAACTTCCGGGTGTGAACACAATTATATTGTAAAATAAAAAGCGTTATTATAAATATTTCGTGCCTTTGAATTTAATTGGAACACTTCATATTGTCTACTTTGTTATTTGTGCCTTATTCTGGAATAATTAAGAATCTTATAATTTTATATCACTATAACATAGCAAAGAAGCAAGTGGTCACGTGAATTCTCTTAATAGCGAAGTGATCGCTGACCGTCGACATCCGGAGTTTCGGATGCGTTGCCTATCTGTAATCGGTAAAGGTAAAGGGACCAAACAAAGTAACATTTCCACTTCATATTCGTCCCCTTCATTGACAAATCTACCTCCTCTTCCCATCCTTTCCTTATACGGAAAAGGTGTGAGGAAGAAGATTAATTTGGAATCCGTTACGCAAAATTTCTTCTTATAAGTTTCAATACCTTAAATCTTTTCACGTTTTTTTTTTTAATTTCATGATATTGATTATCTTGTATCAACATTATTTGAGTTTTTATGTACCACGTAAGATATTACTTTAATTGTTTACAACAAGAATTCTAGTACTTCACCTTTTTCCTTCAAATAACTAGGGGACTTAAAGCTCTTGTGAAAAATACAGAGGTTTAAAAAGTGTAAAGTTTAACGATGATTTTACTAGGAAATGTAATAAAACAATTTTTAATTTATTTTATTATGCACATAGTAAAGCACTTTTATTAAAATTCGACATGCTGACATTTTAAAATGGATTGAATGTAGACGGTGTTTGGTTTCAAATTGTTGGCGAGAATAATATATTTTGCGCCAAGTATTATCGATGCATATGACACCATAAAACATATATTTATATGTTTTGTTACGGTTTCGGTTAAGGTTTCAAAAATGCAATTTACGAAATGCTTGTTCACATTGACAACGTGCCAGGAAACTGTAAAATGATTCAATAAATAGTAAACATTGATATGATTTTGGTGTTATAAACGGAACAATAAACGTAACAAGATTAAAATAGGTTTACGACGAAACTCATATTTATTTCTAATTTAGAAATTCATTTTAATAATATCGCCATACAATGTTTTAAAAAAATGATGTCACTGAACTTTGTTATAATAGATTTGAGGAGATAGATAACGAGGCGTTGCCGCTCCGGCATAGTCCGGCAACGCCTCTGCAGATTCTCTAGTGTAGCTCAAGTCCATGTGCAGCGATGTTCACTTTGTTATGCCCGTTACTCGTTTGTTTTTAAAAAAAACAATTGAAACTCGAAATAACCACATTATTTAATTTGTGTAATCATAATATCAAATGTTAAATATAATCAAAAACATTGTAAAAATTAGTAATACAGAAATGTAATATGTTTTAAACATCTGCGGGGGATGACGTTTACGCCGCTGGCCTATTTCCATTATGTCTGCAATAAAACCTCATCAAGTTTTATGATATCCACGCTCGTTTCTGCTCCTTGTTAAAAATAATAGCTACATAATTTATTTTTTAATGGTTTGCATTACGTCACGATGTACAAAACAATTAAAATAACTTTTAAATAACTATGTTTACAAAGTTTACAATACACTATATTGTAACTTGCTCTCGAACACTGCATAGACAAACTTTTTTTCATACGAGAAGAGAGCAAACGGGCAGTGGGACCATAAAAGTGATCATCGACGCCCATGGACACCTGCAGAACTATAGGAACCACAGATGCGTTGCCAGTTTTTGAGAGAGAGGTTCGCTCGGTTCTTCAACGGCTCTGAGTGAAATACCGCCGAACACAGACCATGCCACGACGCGGCGCGGCAGAAAGTTGCGAAAACCGGACTAGTATATTATAGTTTAATAAAATCAAATTAGAAGTTTAGATGAATTGTTATTTGTTAGCAGGTAACTTCACGTCTGAAATTTGGCAGAACTAATCTTTGGAATAGCTGATCGCGTAGTCTCTATATTTTTCATCATTCATCAAAACCTTGTTATAAATTGAATTCCTAAAATGTTAATTAAAATCTTTGATTGAACTTTTTCATTTAGCAATTTGAAGTGTCGTTAACTGTTGTTAGGATTTTAGACTCAAAGTATTTGCTATGCATAGTAACTGCGTTTAAGTTACCGAATCAAAGGCTTGTTTATTTAAGTACTTGTTGTAATCTCCGTGTAGTGCACTCTGTACGTTACATTTACTTTTATTTATTTATTTAAATCCCAAGCTTGACCTCAATCCTTCCTAATGTTAAGAGACAGTCTAAGATGTAAAGTGCATTAGCATAGCAAAGCTTTCTATAGCTTAGGATCTACATACGTTACATATTTAAGTTTCAAAAAAACTTTGGCTTACAAAAAAACTATACCAATTTTACGCCTAAATATTGTAAACTTACAAAAGACTTCAAACGTACCATATTTCTTGATTTCATAAATGATTTAGTAATTAAAAAAAATTACATAAATTTACTTTAAGTAAATTTTTATTAATTAATTCCGCATACTGTTGGAGGCATTGGGAAAGATCTGTGTCCAACAGTGGGCAGGCAAGGGCTGATGATGATGATGAAATTATTATAATGTGAATTAAGTGAGAGATCATTGCAAAATATGACCTCGGAGCCTTCAAAACTAGAGGGAACAGGCATTTGTTAAACTAGCGCGTATCACCTGTCAGCTAGATCACCAAGTAATATAAAACGGGATAGCGGTCAAGCACTAGCTTATTCATTGTTAAAAAAAAATACAGTTCGTAAACAAAATAAACATAATAATATAGAAATGTCTTAGTCAATTTGAAACTATCATTGGTTAAGTGGCACCTGCTCTCTCCAGGATACGAGTGGATAACCGCACTCTATTCTGAGCCATCAGCAAATATCAATTTCCTGTGAATTTGCCTGGATCGTCGATCCACGTAGCGGAAGTCAATCTACACTACATTTACTAGCACGAGCTTGAGGTTTCAAATCTTTCCGAATCCTTTGGAGATATATCGCCAATTGATTCTATAGCTCCCATTGGGAATTTTAATGTGAAAATAATTTAATTTAAATAATGTATTCTTGATTTAATTAAAAATAATCGGCATCATTTTATATTATATACTGCTTGATAACTTAAATATTTCTATCGTTATTTAAATTATTGAATTTTGTTAACATAGAAGAATAAAACTCTCACGAAAACTCAAAAAAATTTAACAATAATATTGTTTTAAAAATATATATTTTAAATGAGTCAAAACCATCATTTGATAAAACAGATATGATGTGTACAATAATTTATTATTTATATCTGTTATATTACGATGCTACTGGGAGTCATAATTATTAACTGGTACATTTTATAACCTCGTAACATCAAAAGAACCAAAGCAAACATAATTAATCAACAGTAATCATTTATCATAATATAATCAAGGATTATTCGTGTTTTAAACGTCCGCTTCGCAAACAACAGTCTGTTTGTATTCAATCGATTCATTTAAATCCTTTAATTTGCGAGGTTGTACCAATTATTTGTTAAAACACAATATTTTAATTATTGTTAAACAATTTATTTTCATTTCGGTATCATTGTGTTAATCGTGAATCGAAATTTTTTGTGCTACTTTTTTTTAGGAAATTCTAGGATCGCATGACGCGGGTAAAGTTAATCTGAAGAAAAAGTGTATATATGTATTTTATTAAAAAATTATGTGTCTGATAATAGAAGTTTTATTTTTACCAAAAAAAACCGTAGTAAAGTGCTGACTTACTTTTTTTTTAATTTCGTTGTGCACAGAGGGGGTAGCTAGTTTAAATTAATTCTTATTTTTTTAATACTTGGTTGTTTACTTGAATAGTTTTTGTCTGACGCCTCTATGATGATTAAATAGTATTCCTTTAAAAAAGTAACATGACTATTCAGTAAAATGTAGACGAAAAAAACTCCTCAGTCATGTTCGTATAGTTGATAGCATTATCCGAAAATGCGTAATGAAAACGTTATCTACATCAAGCAATCCTTTCGAAGACGTCCTTATCAGTAAGCGCACAACGTGTTTATCGTCCGAATCCTTTATATGACTTCGTTATTCGTCTTCCTGCAGCATTAAACTGTCATTCATACATATAACTTAGAGCTTGTCGTTGATTATGAAGGACAATAAATAAAACGTAACAGTCACAAATGTGCTTATCATACTAACAAGTATTGAGGAACAAATACTGATTCAAAACTTTACATAACAAGCTAACACGCATGTTATTGGTTTTCATTTTTGACAGATAGAAAGGCATGGGCTCGACAAGTCCTGTCATTTAAAAGTAATAGGAGCATTTATTTTGCAACGTACAATTTACTGAGCTCGATGTGAGCAGACTTTTCTGAGATTAGAACTAATTAACTTGTTGACGTCCTGCCGAAGTTAATTGAAACGATCCGACTTAGATGATTATCTTTTATATTGTATCGTCATATAGATATATTACTATCTAAATATGTTTTATTTATGAAACGGCTTAACTCACGTGTAAATCAGTGTCAGTACCGACTAGTTTCGAGCCCTTCGGGGGCTATAGTGTAACGTCTCACTAAAGTTTTAATAATTTAAATATATTTTTATGAAATTAATCAAACGTAAGTATATTTCAATCTATAGCGAATAGAAACAGACCAGACGCTAATGTCAATTTTATAAATTACATTCACAATTTTATCATGAATAAATTTAAATGAAATCTACTATAGTGTATTATATAAGATTGAACTAAAACCCGATGTAAACAAATTTATCAAAAAAATGTCGAAAGTCTCATGACAATTTTTAGATGAATAAAAATTTTAGATTATCATCAGTACAAAAATGTCATAAAAATATAATAGAAAAATTCAGGTCAAACTAAACTCGATTTAGTCTAAAAAGAGTTATAAGTTTTCGAAATTCTAGGTATATAAATTTTTAAATAAAAATTCGAAATTTTGATTTCAATATGTTTGAAAAGTTAGCGATTGACCACTTAAAAGCAAACCGCTTAGATTTATAATTTTAAGCTTTTGAGTCATCTATCAAACATTAATGAGTTCTAATAGTTTTAGTTTTTCATTAATAATTTATGTGTATAAGTAATCAGTTTGATGTTATTAAAATTTAATCAAATGTCTAGCAGTAAAAAGCTTCAACAAAAATTTCTTCTACGTTTTTTAAATTAATAAAACTTTCGTGAGACATTTCACTATACTACTTATAAAAACGGCTTAACTCACGTGTAACTCGGTGTCGGTACCGACTAGTTTCGAGCCCATCGGGGTCTCATCTTGAGTGAGCGACGGGCCGCAAACGTGCTATAGTGGTGGTGTGTACCAATCCTACTCACCCTGAAGCGCTACCTGGCTTGAAACTAGTTGGTACCTATACCGATTTACACGTGTGTTAAACCGTTTTTATAAGTACTAGAATTATGCATATATAATGACTGGGGTTTCAATATTTTGATGAAAAAAATCTTCGAAATGAAATACAAGTTATGTTTTTTTTCGTAACTACGCCAAGTACTGCCATGTATCAGTTTTTTTTTTATAATTTACATACAATAGTCAAGTTACTCTAATGGCATTTTTCTTAAAATCTGACATGAATACGTGGAAAGATTATTTTCTCATTCGACTCGTTTTGGATTAATACATATGAAGGTATAAGTAATTTTAAAATACCAAGCTGGAGATTTTTATGCAAGCGAATATTCCTCAAGCGACGCTTGTAATCAGGGGCTTAGAGGAGCAAATTTCCACAACAACCCTGCAGCAAAATGAAATTTTCGATGCACGTTCGCTAACCACAAACATATACTCAAGTATAATATTAATTTAAACCAACATACAAAAGAAACGAAAAAAAAACACAACTAAAGTTGTAGGAACATTTATTCTCAACCGAAAACAGAAAAAATCAAAAGAACGCATCGAAAAGATATTTCTGTTAATTAGATTTCATTTCCAGGCAATATATACCTTCTTTTAATTTCTACAATATTTTCTTCTTTACATACCAAAAAGCAATGTTTAAAATAGACAAAACATGAAGGATGCATTATTTAGAGAGATTCCAAACTCTTTATTACGTCAGAGCTAGAAAGCAGTTATTTTTTTTTACTTTGTACTGTATACTATTACAATCTTAACTATTCCACGTATTTTCAAATTATTTTCTTATTTAAATATTACAGATTTTTATTGCATTTATCAATTATTTGAATTGTTTGTGGTAACGTGGTTATACGAAGGCAGAAAACTGATAAAGTGTTAACGTGTGTTAATGCTCAGTGTGAAGAGAAGGTATAGTGGAAGGAGTTAATTTCCCAGGGGAGCAGTACATTAGGCACACATTCTCAGAAATGGGTCGAATGCAGTAAATTACTCTGTGCGACATTTACGTCAACATAAATATTTGCGCCTTTATTTTTCCTTCAACGAGCCGGTGCTGTGTTACTTTAATCTACAAACTTTCGTATAATGCTAAAATATTTACATATTAATGTACGACATAAGGTAATTAACGTAATAAAACTTTGATACGAATTTACGCTTCGCTAATCACAGAGTGTGGTGTGACGCGACCGCGATTGTAACCCGTTCTTTCACTCACCCTAAAGAACCTCCAGGGAAGAAACTAGTCCTTATATACAAACGTGAATTAAGTCGTAAATTTTAATTAATATATAGTTATATGGCAAATCCATATTTATACCTAAAAATGCTTTTAATGTATGTAAAGTGATATGTGTTGTCCGAAATGATATAATTCGCCATATTTGATTTTTTAGTATCGTGAATTCCATTTCGCAAATGCATAGTTGTGCAAATTTGCTATTCCAAATATCTGCCCACAAACTCGCTACAGCAATATGCGGGAAGCTTAAATTCCTACTAACCGCACATATGAATTTTAAAATATCAAAACGTTGAAATTAAAAATGCACACTGTCCTTCATATTTAATCAAAATGTATTAAAAAAGTAGTTTAAAAAAAGTGATGGGTAGAATACGTAAATATTAAACCATAAATAATAGAGTAATAACAATGAGCTAAGTTCAAGGAAACAATATTTTAAAGGTTACAATTATTACAAGAGAAAATTAGGATAGTGTTGTGAAGAAATAAGTCGAGGGATAAAAAGGGATTGTTGCCATGTTTCTACGATATATTACCTTGAATTTATAACGCTATTCTTCCCGGACAAAATGGCCACGTATGCGTCTTACTATGTTTTCTTACAGCTTTCTTCTCATGTTATAACAAAACAAATTAATTTAGCTTCGGGTTATTTTAAAATTCACTGCAATTTGATTAATCATCTCTTGTTATAGTTATTTGCACTAATTGCCCATACAAACAAAGATTTCTTTTTAATATAGCCCCCATAGTCGAATGCCTGTGCGAACTCAGATACGGCTTTCAGTAATGCCCGTTTGGCAGCCGGATTACTAATCGCATTGCCAGAACTCATCGACTTTACTCGCTAATGCGCGCATCGTGTCATACTGAAATATAAATAAAACCTCCAACCACTATGCTGTTCAGTTAGTTATACGGCAAAATAACATCCAATTAATTTGATAACACGAATAATGTTGACGTTTTCTTGATAATCAGATGCAGTTAATGTTTTAGTAATATCTTCTTGTATATGATTGGAGTTTAAATATAGTCATTCTGTGTCCGAAAGTAGTGGTTTGATAACTTGTACATACGTCAACATTACTAAGTGCTGATCACGCAGTGTATTTATTTTAATGTTTCATTTATCTAAGAGCAGCTTAGAGTTTCTAGAAATGTAATACAATGTTGTATTGTTCATAGCGTTTCATTATTGTGCATTCACTCCATTGTATATAGCGAGGCGGAAAGTCAAGAAAACGCTCCGCCTATTGTGTTAGACTGGGCGAACGTCGCAAATTACTTCTATTGTTTCATTTTATTTTAAACTGGTGTTATTTAAAAATTATAACCAGAATTTAAAAAAAAATCTCTATCCAACAAAGATTTCAGAATTTAAAACAGATTACAAAACATCTTGGTGTTCTATGAGTGTGATATAATTTCAAATAGAACTTATTACTTACTCTATTTTGTATTCGAAGGTAGTCTGATAAAAGCTTTGCCGTGTAAATGAGTCGATGAAAGAGGGAAAGACCACTTTTTATGGCAGGAAGTGAACACTGCTCTCGGTCGATAGGGATGTATGGTGTGCACACCGGGGCAACGTCAGAAACATCTCCATTCAAAGCCCTTTGATTGAATGAAACGTTAGCGATATGGCTACGGGGGGTAAGGTAACGAGCGCAGACAGGCGCATCACTTGCTTTCATAGCTTTACATAAACCTGTATAGTAAAGCTGAACGACATGAAGGATATAAACTAGCTTCCAGAGGTTCTAAATCTTTTATCTTAAGAACTATTACAGTATTTGTATACTGCGTTATACAGAAAGAGAACTAGTGTCTCCGGAGTTAAGCATTTGTCTTGTGATCTGTAGATGATGGGTTCGATCCTCGCTATGTCCTAATATATTTTTTCGATTTTAATCTACGTAATTACATAGTAAATATGCGTATAAAATTTTGACAACATGAAATTGGTATAGGATTTTTTTTCAAAAAAATATGCATTTTGTCAAAATTACCAGTAAGTTTTTTACTAACAAACTAAGCTTCTAAGTGCCGTAGTGAGATGTCAAACTTGAAGTCATCCGTAGTTATTGAGCTATCAAATAAAACAGTATTTGAATATAATTGATAATTCTAGGTATTAACGCGCAAATAAAGTTTAAACTTTATTATCTATAGCGATAGCAGATCCAATATACCCGTTATTTGTTATTCATGACATCACTGTTTTCGATTTCAATAAGTTGGTAACGTCGTACGTAAGCATTAACCTAAGTTGCTGTCGTCGGAGTGGCGGTGATAAGAGCAAGTAACGGCCGTACTTACGAATCAGTAGCAATTAACTGGTCGTTGCCTCTAACTTACTACTCCAATGTACTCCTGCATGAATGTTGATAAGAGAATATACCCTTCTTTTATTTGCTACATGAAAACTATATAAAATGAAGAACTTTTAAAACACGTCGTACAAAAGTTGACTAAGAACATTCTTTCATGAATTTAAAAACTTTTGGATTGACGTCGAAATCTATTAATTATAATATTTATTATAAAAACGTCTATTAAAATACCACGTTGTTCTGATAAATCCGGTAGGTGTGGTAGGAAATTGTTGGAATGGAGGCCTCGGTTGGGGACCGGAAGTGCGGGGCGTTCT
The DNA here is from genome assembly GCA_027563995.1 of Papilio gigon. Taxonomy (NCBI): domain Eukaryota; kingdom Metazoa; phylum Arthropoda; class Insecta; order Lepidoptera; family Papilionidae; genus Papilio; species Papilio gigon. Next base: position 4,126,232 of record JAODUI010000030.1, on the reverse strand, counting down.
CCTTCCAGGTGGACCAACGACTTAGTGCGGGCTGGCAGATAGCTCACCAGCGCCCCCTGTCATTATCAAAATGTATCAAAAGTTCCTTACTATTTCGTTGTAATATTTTTATTTTGTGTTACATATTACCTGATGGAACTAACGGCGACTACAGCACCTCTCACCGACGCAGATGAACCTATCGCAATATACATATGAAATCCATAAACCATTTCAAAAAGGATAAATACAATCACTAATTAAACAGAATAACTAAATATTGTCTTGAAACTTTTAAAACAAGTGATAAGTACGTAACCTTCGGGGACTAGTGTAAAGGAAAATTACAGTAGCAATTAATTTTGTTGGATATAACAGTGGTACGTCTCACAATTTTATAAACTCCCTCCATACATTTAAGTATACTTTTTTCGGTTTTCCACAAGTACAACTCCTTGAAACATACTAAACTTAACTCATCTTCGAAAACTCAAATCTTATTCGAGTTATAATTACGAATGTTCATGTGTATGCACGTCTGTTGTGAACTACCTCCAGTATAACTAAATAAATCTAGATAGAATTTGTAACAGTAATAGATAGAATGATAGCGTATAGGCTACATTTTATTTAGAAAAACACTTTCCAATACGACAGATTTCTTATTGTTTCCCATGTACCAAAGTAGCGAAGTTAATATATTTTAAATTTTTTGGACGATGTCGCGGGGGTTAGCTTGTGATAATATTGTATATTGCGATGAGAGCGTCGGTGGCGCTGTTGTTAAGCGATTGACCAGACCGGACCGCACTCGACATTGTCCAGGTTCGATCCCCGCCATGTACCAATGTGTTATTTAATTTTCGAAATGCATATGTACATTGTCCGACGCTCTTAAGGTGAAGGAAAAACATCGTGATGCAACCAGCACATATTGGCAAAGAAATTCGAAGATATGTGTGAAATCAACAAAATAGGCACTGGGCCAGCGTAGACTATGGCCTAGTCACCTCTAATAATAGGGTAGGCTCTAAACCCCTCGGTGAGGACGTTATAGTGAGCTGATGATGAATATTGTACCCTGTCGCCTATAGTTACACAATTAACACAATTTAGAAACAAATGTTTTTTTGTTTATTTCCGTTTAAAATTAGCTTTAAGTAATTCTTATCCACATTAACTTGAACTGTGTCAAATGTAATGTTCATCCGTAATAAAATAAAACAACTTAATCAGTAATTTTCTTCCAGATTATGTTCTACGTGAATGCCAAATTTCACTGAGACATCGTTATTATGTGAAGTCAAAACGTTTTTAAAAAAATCTTCCAAACGAAATTAATAAATCTTTACTTATGAATTCTTTTCGAATTTAACACAATCGAACAAGCTATGGGAAAGGTGGTGCCAACAGTGGGCAGACGGGGGCTGATGATGATGATGAACAAGCTATCTGTTATCTCATCACAGAAGTATTCGTTCTTTGCAAAGTTTAACATTTATAATATCAGTAGGATGTAGAAAACTTTAAAGAAGTTAAAACCTCAAATAAAAGTGCGACTACGAGCCCCTCAGTGGGGACGTACAATGCCAATGATGAAAACGGAGAAACTTCTCAACATGGTAAAAATCATATAACATTTTTTGCGTATCCCAACAATATGTACACTCGATAATAATATGTGTAAAATAATTCTAACAATTTTCTAACTTTAAATATTAATTACGAAAATTTTCAAATCATTTAATTAAATTATTAAATGATGAACAGAATTTTCGAAAATGTAACAGACAGAATAAGAACTACAAAGAAACAAATGAAAAAGGATTTTTTTGTTTACTTTTGTTGTAATGTTTATTTTTTTATTTTACAATTAAAAATGAGTATTTTAATTTCGTTTACATTTACAAATGTTTCCGTAACGTTATTGAAGGGAACATTTGTACTTTAAGTATTTTCATGTTCAGTTTAATAGTTCAACATTTGACAACGGCTCGCGCGTGTCACCCTCGGCTCCCACCCCCCCCCCCCCCCCCCCCCCCCCCCCCCCCCCCCCCCCCCCCCCCCCACCCCTAGATCGGAAGAGC
>JAODUI010000030.1:4092058-4104744 GCA_027563995.1 Papilio gigon | reverse complement strand
GATGCGGAATTTCACAAACGAAGAGACATAATCATATTAAAACTTTATTCGTTTGTGATTACGGCCCGACGTAAGTACCTAAATAATTTTATTTATTACTAGCTGACCCCGCGAACTCTGTTTCGCCTTAAACGCAATAAGTAAACGGATTTTTGAATTTATTAGGAAATACAAAAAAAAACATTTCCTCTTCGGAAAAAAAACGTCTGTATGGGAAATGGAAAATTTAATTTCTATTTTTAAGGCTTTCACGGGAGCTTTTCTAATTTTTCTCACCTTATAAACCTTCCCTAGACCTCCACGAATATTCTAAGACCAAGATAATATAAATCCGTTCGGCGGTTCTCGAGTTTTAGCGAGACTAACGAACAGCAATTCATTTTTATATATATAGATAATAATTTTATAAGATAATCATCAAGTATTATTATGAATTGTGTTTCAGTGGCAATTACTTTGAACAAAAGCCTTATAAAACCATCGGGTCTGTAGGACAACTTCTATGCAGAGATGGTAAATGCGACAAGCCTTATGGCCCCAATTGCTAACAAGAAATTGAATTACATTAACACAAGCAATCCATAAAATATATTTATCATATAACAAAACAATAAGAAACAAATATTAGCCAAATGTTACTGCTGGGCGTAGGCCTCCCTTAAAGATCGCAACGATGATCAGTCCACGGCGTTCATCTAGGATACTTCCGCAACCTTGACAAGAACACATCTCCTTTGGAGGGAAGTCTACCCAAGAAGAAAATATGTAAATGATTATTGTTGACAATCGAACTAATAAATACTTACAATAAATTGTATTTTGCAATGAATGTTGTTCTTAATTCTTTTAGCTACTTATCGCTGTAGATAGGTCGACAGGTAATTCAAAAGTCGCAATTCAAGGTTAGTAAAACATTCTATGGTATATCCCTTTTATATACGAACGTAACGTTGTCTGGACTTTACTTGTGTTCATTGTTCCATCTGTCAAAATGAGAAGAATAAGTCCAAGAAGCAGAAAAATCCTTTTTACGTGACTTAACATCGTAAAAGTAATTTAATATAAAAATTAATGAGTGCAGCCAACTCCCGAGCTGTAGTCTCGCAAAGCTAAATGAATTACTTAAAGCGATACCGGCAAGTGCGAGGAGCGGGAATAAAAATTCATTACGAACTTAAAGTGCAAGGTAAATATTTTACGGGAACAACAAATAGAAAATCTGATAATAGTTATTTAATCATTTTAAGGTGAAATTGTCTGTTAATTTGGCAAAATTCAACAATAATTTTTTATCAAAGAATTTTTTTACTGTTCATGAAAAATTGCTTAATTTCCCCACAATAACTTTAACATCGGTCCATCGTGGACAGGTTGCGGGAGTGCACTGGATGCGGTCGGCGCAGGACCGGTTATCGTGGCAATCGATGAGGGAGGCCTACGTTCAGCAGTGACTACATTAGGCTGACAATGATGATGAAACATGTATTAATTTTCACGTTTATTTGTTCAAGCAATTTCCTTAGGAAGAGGTACAACGTCACCGCTTTGCATATTAATATAAAGATAATTAAAAAGAAGTAAAACCTCATTATCTTACTGATATTATAAAGCGGTAGTTTGTATGGATGGATGAATGTTTGTTATTAAGTATCTCTAAAACGGCTGAACAGCTCTCCGTTGGTATGTATATAGAAGGTAGTCTGGAAGAACACGTAGGTTACTTGTTGGTACTTTTCTTTAATTACCCGCCAAAGGATTAGCGCCAGCTGGTATAATAAAATCTTACGTCACATCCGGCATACATAATCTCCGAAGTTACTATCGCTAAAGAAATCTCTTAACTTTATCCCACTTAAAAGATAGCATTTTTTTCTATCTTGACTTTATACTTTATTGTTGGTAACAATTTTCAAAACACAATTCTTTTATCAAGGTAAAACTTGATCCCAGATATGGCGCGGGGAAATCCAAGCTAAGAGCTGTCATTTAAGAAATAGGGTCTTAGCTGAAGCGCCGTGTGTGTTTTATTTATATACTGTTATTCTCACAGAAAGGATTTATTCACCTTTATTATAACTATATTAACTTATTTAACATTTAATGTTTGCAACTAAGCTATAACTAGGTTAACTTTGAGATCGGAACACTAAATGTAAAATGTGTAACACTCACGTATTAGTCCGGTGTACGCGACTACATTTACGCTCTCAGTTGAATAACAGGCCTCGACCGTGAAATAATACCAATCCCACTCACCCTGAAGAAGACCCGCCGATGCGCTCGAAACTAGTCACGAAAGTTTAATTAAATTAAGTTTAAGATCGGATAAGATTGAAGACTTTTGTTAATTATTTTTTACTTATAACCATTCTTCCGCCGTAAGTACGGCTTAATATTATTCCGAAAAAATATATTTGGTTTGTAAAATGTACAGATAGATAACTTAGCATATTGATGACAAAGTGATGTGCAATGTGCTATATCTAGTACGGTACCCAGATGTCCTACGTGACAATATCAAGGAACCATCCGGAATACTCCAACAGAATACCAATGCACCAATTTATAAGGAGAACATATTTCAGAGAATGTGATTGAGTACAATTGTTACTTAGATAAACTACCAAAACTCTGACTTAGTGATTTACAAACCAATTAGAATATTGTTTGTTTTTTTTTAATAAGAGAACAGGGCAAACAAGCGGCGTGATTATGAGGTGATAATCGTTGCCCACGGACATCTTCAATACAAGCGGAACAACACATGCGTTGCTTGCCTTTTAGAGACTACGCTCGCTTCTTGTTTGTTTTAACCGATATTTTCAATTCAAAACATGATCTCAATTCAAACTTCATAATTGAAACGTTTTTTAATAATAAATAAATCCTAGTAATAATTTAGTTGGAAAGATTTCGTCTCACGCCAGAGTCGTATTTCAATTTCACTGACAAATCCAAATTGATGGATGGTCTAATAGTGTTGTTGGATATATCAGTCTTCCGGGTTTAGAATCTGATTGGATATTCACAGAAATCAACGTAGTTTCTCGCTGACCACATTGAATAACTACATTAGTGTGTAGCGTATTTAATATAAATTATGAAACGAAACCTTTTTTGGAGCTATTTTCTATTTAACGAAATGTCCCTAGTCATTATTTTTTAAAGTCGAATTTCGAAATGTCATTTTGTATTGTACTGACAACACTGAATGAACTTATTCCAATAATTATGTTGTGTTTTTGTAAAAAAATGTACGTTAAAAATAACAGTTTTTGCAGTGTTTAAGTACACTCTAAATATCCAAGGGTAAACTTATTTGTTTTGTAACTCTAACATGCTATGTCCTTTGTCACAAAACTTTACGGGTCATGTCTTTATTTATTTTTGAACACCCTTTGTACCCTTTTCTATTTAGAATTGTAAACATCCCTTTTCTTCGTTAAAATAATCTTGCAATAAATATATAAAGTAAAAGGAAATTTTATATAAATAAAAATATATACTGGGGTTACCTTTACGTGTTCAATAAAAAGTTTAGTTCTTTTTTGTCATACGCAGTTTCCTTATTACCGTTTTTAATTTATTTCTACATTAATAACAATGATAAAAGTATGCCGCGACCGTGTCAGATGAGCGGAGGAAATATTACAGTTCTATATAATACGCACGTGATTAGTTACTTATTTCATTTACTTTTCGTTCGTTTCGGCGGGAACGCTTTGAATTCGAGAATATTTTAACATACATTTTTTTACAGTTTAAATTCAAGTTTAAACACGGGCATTTGAATCCCGAACAAATGCAGAAACATTCTTGTGCAAACTTCAACCGCCTCGCGGGCACCGCTGTTTGAATGTGGCTGCACATCCTATGTAAAGTTTGCAAATCGTTCAGACCTTACAATTTTTTTTACGATCAAAACGTATGAATTGAAATCTTTGTTCGTATTTTAAAAGATACATTTTTTATGAAATGAAATGTTACAATGTATTTTTAAATGTAATCTAAAAAAGATTGTTAGGTTAGATTACAAACCTTTAAAAGGAAAGAGTATAAATGTAATGTTTTTAATACCTCCTTTCTTTAAATAACTCTAGAGATGATTACAGCAGAGCTTTTACATATAAGTTTAATTATTTCACATTTTGTGTTTTAAATTAAGCTCAAATCAATTTATCTACGTATTCATATTTGAAAATTTGTTACAATTGTAGCTCTAATAGAGAACAATTACTTAAAGAGCATTCGTTGCCTAGTTTATAATCGGATCAGTTTGAGAAGCCCGTTAGGAAATTGGTTCAGTCGACGGAAGCTGGCCCGATGCACTCCACGTAACACGGCGCAATGCAGTGCACCTACAAACGTTTACTTTACAACTGAGGTAAAACCTAGTTTAAAACTATTTGTAATTTAACTAATTGATCAATACTTCTTGTTACATAGAAAAATACTTCAATTCATAATGCATCTATCGATTTCATTTATATCTCATTTCGTTCGAAATTCGAACAGATATTGTTTTTAAATTGTTTTGAAATAGTGACTTTCTATAGGTCAATACAGTGTAGGCCAGGCCTACCATATGATTGACCGTTACACTCGTCAATGGTTCGCAAGTTCACCGCAAGATGGCGGTACACGGCTGATCTTTGTAGCAATTGGAGACGACCTATTTCCTGTCTCTATTACTGAACAAACTAGTGGTGATTTTCTTATAACTAGTGGACACTATTTTTAATTAATTTGTATCAAAAAATATGAAGTTGTTTTCCATAAATTCATTTATTTGGACTTTTTAATAAACACTTTTTGTTCTTTATAACATTTTTTACGTCGCCACATTTTACATAACATCCTTTGAAATACCATTAAGAAAATACTTAAATCTTACACATTCACGAAAGATATACGGCAACTCTTTATTTTATTTTAGTTAAAAATATTTAATACTTACTTATATATGATATGATATGATATTTCGTCCTGTAAGACCTATTTTAGCATCAGAAAAGGGGAATATATTACATTACATCAAAAGTTAACATAAAATAGCTTTGTACGAAATTGTTTAAATAATTAAAATTCTTAAAAAATGATTTTTTTTTCTTTCTTACTCATTGTTTTAATCGTTGGTGGTAACGTCATAAATGCTCTAAGTGTTTTTAAGGAAAAAAATATGACGTGAAATAGGTTATGGAGATTCAGAAGACTAATGTACGCACGCAAATGTCATGGAACGATCCGAAATTTTAAAATTTTTATTAACTTTAAAGCTTTTAGCAGCACTCCCGTTGCTGCATAGCCGGGTGATTTTTGAATTATTCATGCAAAAACCTTTCAGTAAAGAAAGTTAAAAATTTTGCTAGATAGGAAGTAATAGAAATCGGTGAATTTTCCGTTAGACAATTTTTCCTACGTATATATGACTACGTCATTATTTTAACACTATATACAGAAATGGTATCCTATATATACTATACATAAGGATAAACTAAAGTAACGCTTGACCACGATCCCGCCTGTTGCCAAATGACGATGTGTTCGAAAGATGGTATGTGCTAATTTGATAAGTGCCTATTCACTCTACTTTTGAAGATATCTCACGTTCAGATGGGATGTTTAAAAAAACTTTGAATTTAAATTTAAATTCGTTGGTATATAAACTTACCCCAAGAAAAGGTTTTCGCCTAACTTGTGCTGCGCATTCGGTATCTATAGTTCATATAACTACACCGCTATATATAGATTTTAATTTTGTTCACAATCAAATTCTGATATTAATTATAATCATGTCTCACGCATGACAAACTTTAAAATTAACATGATCATTAATTAATTAAATTATTACATTAGCGACCAAAATATTATAAATGTTTGCTTTAAAAGCGGATTAATTTACGGCGCAGTAATTATTACCGTAAACTGATGATACTACATTATTTATGCATGTATTTATTATTTAATTTCGAATGGCCCGACCTTTAATTACATTGATCCGTGGTAAATATAGTTTCAATAGAAGCTCTGCTCATGGATTTTTTCCAACGGCATTACTACACAAATGTGTATTTGTTACTAGACAGGTGGTCTAGCGTGGTGTATTTTCTGCTATCATCATCTTCATTATCATCATATCAGCCACAATTCGCCCACCGCTGAGCGTAGGCCTCCCCCAAAGATCGTCACGACGATCTACTATAGTTTCCTTTAAATAAGAGGATCACGTCCTTTACTAAGTATTACGAATTATGTCGGACTTGCATACTCTGAAACTTTACGATGTTCCCACGCGTCTCGGCGTGTTACACAAATTCTGGTATACAGTGAAGAGCAAAATAGTTACTTTTGTAAGGACAAATTTTTCTACTTTTTCTCAGATAGGCAAGAGAAGCACAAGCATTTTAGCCTTCAGATTTCTTTAAAGCTGTTCTAGTATTCAACAAACATAATTATAAAGTGAAATGGAGTTATTTGGTTCATATTACTTGGTAATAGAGTGATGAATGTTGTACGAAGTTTAAGTGCAGTTTATTAAATTGAATAACAAATCGGCGCAAATAGAGGTTGTCGAGGATATATTATGACCGCTAGAAATCACTCTTAATGTCCACTCATTACTAACGAGCTCTGTTATTAATCGAGCAGTCCAACTGAATAATGGTACTCGAGTAAATCCTATGAAATGCTCTATAAATGGTAATGGCCAGTATTACGCTATCCGTGCCTAAGCGTTCTCTAAATTTATACTTACAAATTTATTTATAATTAGTCTTTCTCGACACATGACGTATTTGAAACGATGAAAGAACATATTGGAGTTTCAAAATTACTTTACACACCAAGAGGTTCTTTCATCGACACCGTAAATGTTTTTTTTATAACATATATGTTCAAAATAAATTTAAAATTAAATTTATGGTAATGTAATCAATGTGTTTACGAAATATTGATTAAATAATTGCGTATGATAACAAAATAATTACACGTCGAATAATTAGGACATTTTAAAAGCAAACAATAAACACAAGTGTAACGCACCCGTACCGCGCCCCTCGCACCTCACCCCTGCTCCCAGGGACACCGCGCCACGCGCCTCGCCCCGCCTCCAAACATCACGCCACCGCGTTCCCGCGTTCCCGCTCCTCGCCTCGTACACCCCGCGCCCTACTCGGGACTTTCCCGTATCGCGTCTCCCGAGCCCCCACGCCTCAATCCGACAGTCGGCGCGGTGGCACCTCGCAAGTAAGTTGCGCGCCGTCTGCTCCCGCGCACACACGTATGCCCTTAAAGAATCTTCCGTTGGCTCGTGTCACGTATTGTTCGTGACTTTTGTGTATGTTGTGTTAACATTAGTATTAAAATAGTGTTTAATAAACAATACAGTACGCCTTAAATAAAATTAATACAATTTATAAGGTATCATATTTTATTTATTAAAAATTGCTTAAAAAAAACTGCATATCTCGCCTTAAAACAAAACTAGGAAACGTGACTTTTTTTGTACAACAATATGATTACTATCTGTATGGCTTATAGACCCGCTTAAAACCAGATTAGAAAATAAAACAAACACAAGTGCAGTAATTTTTTAGGTACATCTTCGAAAGTCTCTCTTTTTCAAATTTGTTTTTTTATGATGTAACTTTTGAGTAACTAAGAAGTGTTAATAAGTCAATTTAAGGGGGTATTGTATAGTCTATTAAGGACCGTTTATTGTACAAAGATAACATCATTCGTTCTTGATTTATTTATTCTAGATTTATAGATCTTTTTAAGTAAGTAAAAAACTTAGTATGCGGCCTATGCTCATTTGGAGTTACCTGCTAACAAACATTCATCTAAACGTCGACGTATATAACATAAGTAAGATTTCAATTTAATTAATTTACTATTGACTCTGTTCCTTAAAGTTAATTTTGTCATTTAAATAGTTTTCAGCACAAGAAGGTGGAACTACGTCGAACTATACGAAAACTTGCTTCCGCGAGCCTCGTCTTACCTTCTCGAGACTTCATACAGTACTCGTTTCTCAGATCTACTCTGCTTATATAATTAAACTTTATGTGTAAACTTACACAGATTGGTTCGAATAGTTTGGCCACATTTTATATACCTATAAATGCACCAATCGTTTTACTAAAATTACTCGCAGTAAAAAAGCGAGTGAAATTTTAATCTTAGAAGAAATTACGGAAACGTTTGATGTAAATGATAATACCGTAAAAAGCGGAACAATAGGGTAAAACAGATACAAAATTTTCTTTCTCAATCTTGTTTAAAAATGGGTGAAGTTAGTTCTTAATAAACAAAGCAAAAACTTCGTTTGCTCAATCGGAAAACTCGAGGCCTAGATTTCAAAAAGTGGAAATGAAATCGATATGTGTGTGTAGAACACTTAAATGGAGCAATCACGTTGATGCTTCCCCCTGACAAAATGTCATTAATTTTATCTGCCAACTCTGACAATTTAGCAAGCGACGTGTCGTTACGTCGGCCCATCTGATGTGACAATAGCTTTAACACTCTGTTACAGTTTTTTTAAGTAAATATTGCAGTAACATTAAAATAAATATAATTGAGTAAAGCACAAGGATAAGGGGGAAACTGTTACGGTTTTAAATTATCAAACCTTCACCGGAAAAGAGTCTCTTTTTATGTTGAAGAAAACATAAAATTCGATTTTCAAAATCAAAATTTTGAATTTAGAACAGTCGCATTTTATTGATAGAATTGTGGCGAAAGAGTCCCTTAAATCATTGGTGGCTGCACCTATATGTGCATAAATATTAGAATGTCTACATAAAGTGAAACAACCCTGACAATCGCAAATTCATTCCCTATTTTTACTTCGCTGGTCATTGACGCAAATGTATTTTTTTTCTTTGGCCACAGACGTCTAATTCAAAACGAGACACATTAGAGTTAGCGGCAAATGGAATCATTATTCACAAGTCATTTAAATTAATTGACTTTTTTCGCTCCCGCTGCAGACACCTACAGCTTGTTAGAGCTAAAACTAATTAGCGCTAATGAAATGTCTGTTTTCAGTTTGAAAATTCTGTTCAATGATTTGAATGAAAAAAAAGTAATACTTTCCGAGCTTCCTTTTATTTTGAACTTGATTTTTAAATGTTTCACTGCATTTTCTTCTTTCGCAATCGTTTTTAATATGAAAAATTATTATTTTAGAAAGAATTTCACTGGATTATCTCTTTTAGTTTTTCTTAATACTTGATGTTAGGATTTGCTTTTTCTATAAAAATTGTAGTTACGATTTTTAATTTTGTTTTCACTGATAACTTTCGCATCCAGGCACACCGCATACTGTGGACGGCATTGGGAAAGGACTATGTCCAACAATGGAGAAGGGCTGATGCTGATAACGATGATAATGGTAACTTGATTTTTAAAACATTATTATTACCAAATCGTGGAATTCATTTTTATTTTTGTTATTTATGTCCTTTCAATTGGAATCCGTAGTTAATATAGTTAAAACGTTTAATCCGCCTACAGGGGGAAATTAAAAAACTTGCAACGAGTCTCTAAGCTTCACAAAGTTTCATGCCCACTGACTTAATATTGTTATATCTTTAACAAGCCTAACTTTCCGTGATAAGTTAGCAGTAATGGACCCCGTCGCACTGGCAAAAGTACTGCTATCCTTTTATAACACTAACTGTAGCCCGCGACTCCGTTTGCTCATACCAAAAAAAAAATATTTAGTAGCTTATGTGTTCTTCCAAATTATATTATGTATCTATGCCTATTGTTAAAATATTTGTTTTCTAAAATTCACAATTTAAAGTTCTGTTCAAAGTATTAAATAAAACCTCTCTCTTGATTACAGTAACAATGTAAGTAAAATATATTAGACGTTTCTTGTACTTCGTAAAATAAATAAAAGTGTGTTTCAAATTGAAACGCCAATGGCCTAATAGTTTAGGTTACGAACTAACGATCTAGGATTCGTGGGTTCGAGCCCCACTTTTCGTCTATTGTCGTAGACAAGCTAGCAAGTCCTAGGAGCAAGTCGTAGGAATGGTTACTAGAAATATTCGTAAATTAACAGAAATCTACTAATGTTTCATTTAAAAAAAAAATGTTCAGTGTCTTTTGGTCACCCTGTAGTTTTATTATAAAAAGGTCTTGAAAGCAATTTCATGTGACATTTTAGTTCGCCCTGAAAAAATATGTTGAATCTATTTAAAACAAAATGGAAAATAAACATTTGGTGCTTTTAGATCCGACCCTTTTCATCACATTAAGTCGTTTTGTAAATGTATAAAGCCTTTTTTGCTGCAAAGTATTTCGCGTCAATGTTAATATTTCTTTTCAATTCACCCCTAAAGGAATTTTCATAAAACTAGCTACCGCTCGCGACTCTGCCCGCACGGCATTAAAATAATAACTTAATTAGCCTACACGCTTCTCCAATCTGTAATCTATACTTATTTTAAGTTCCAACCTGATCTTTACATGATAACAAACATTCATCCATTTTATAGGAAAAGGGGAGCAAACAAGCGGCGGGAACACAAGAGCGATCATCGACGCCCATGGACACCTGCAATACCAGAAGAACCACAGATGCGTTGCCGGTCTTTGAAAGAGAAGTACGCTCGCTTAATGAAGGAGCCTAAGTCGTATTGGTTTGTAAATACCGCCGAGGACAGACCATTCCACAACGCGGCAGTGCGCGACCGGTAGTTGCGCGAAAACCGGACTGTCATGAAATGCCAGCCATCAAGATGGTGTGGTGCTTGGCTGTCTGTCAAGCCAAATATAAATATCTTACCTATAGAACCTAAACCGTACCATAAATCTAATTTCTGAAGCCTATACTTAAAGTAGTATCGGTCCAGTTGATCTATAATATAACAGTATAAACCCTAAAAAAGTTAAATGTCAAAAAGCATACATTTTAATGCACTTTGGGGAGCAATAAAGTTAATTTACAGTTCCATGTTTTCTATCGTGAACATTGCAACTCTCCAGCGGCCGATGCATTCGGTTTTTGTGTGAAATTAACTTTATTTATTACATAGGTAAGTAAAATATTACATAGTTAAAATAAATTACTTCCTAATAACTTATATTGGCTTTGTATCTTGTTGCATATAAAACTATAGATAAATAAATATTCTCTCTATTGTACTAACAGTATTCAATAATTTAATTATCTATATTTCTTGTTTGTATATACATTTAATATATCATCTTCAATAGACAAGATACAAAGCCAATTTCGTATTAGGAACAAAACATTGAAGACACAGATTTATAAAAGAAACTAATGTCATGTTTCCGCAATATATTATCTGGAATTCATAACGCTATATTGCTTGGGCGAAGTGGCCACATATGCGCCTAATAATGCTATATTGGGCACGGATATTGTACATCAAATCTGTCCCGGACATAAAAGAGAAGACAACTTTACCGTATAATTTAAACATGAACGTTTTAATACAGATATAGTTTTGTTTCATTCATGTTTATGGAAGTTAGAACAGAGTTTTCACGAAACTGTTATATTAATGTATATTTTCTTTCAAGTTACGACCGAGTTATAATATCTTTTAAACAACCGTAACGTGAAATGGGAAAGCGTTCGCCCTTTTCGTTATTGGCTCCGTTTACAATAACCAATATAACTTTGTCTTCAACAATTGAAGTATTTAACCACACTTAAATACTTTATGTAGATAAATAAACATAGAATGGAATAAGAACAATAGGTCGCGTGGCACTGTCCCACTCAGAGCCGTTAAGTAGCCACAAAGGGAAGCCCTTAAAGCATTTTAAGTAACCTTTAAAAGACTATTATTGCGTCTGGGTTTTACAGCATTTACTTTAATAGATTAGTAGTTTTACAGTATTTATAGTCGGTCACCTATATTCGCTAAAATAGCAAAATAACTGCTAACCTTAGATATCTGCATTTGCAAATGCCTTGCCTATTATTAATCGACAAAGGAGGGGATGTTTGCCAATCCCTTATCTCCTTTCCTTCCAAATCCAATTCCCCTTTCCATCCATCTCCTGTAAAAAAAATATAACTAGAGAAAAAGTACAAAAACGTTATCCCTTTCCTTCGTCATGTACACTCATCAGACGGAATGCAGAATTACTTCCACTTCCCGCCTATCTTCTGTATGCCGTTTATTGAGCCTTTATTTAAATATAAGACAAAGGACGGATATATTACAACTCATCTACATATATTTTAGGCTATTGTTCACATCTAAATCCCTGTTTGGTGTCCAACAAGCGGCCTACTGCAAGTTACGGCGCAATAAAACCCACTTGCCCATTATATGAAATGACTTATTTTAAATGGTGTTCCGACATCGAACGCCTGAAGAGAAAAATATTCATCTCTACTATATAACAGACACGCTATTTATTATATAAACCTTATTTGTATGAAACTTTTTGGTTACACTACGCTATTTTACTTTTTTTAATTTAATTTAATTTAATTATCCGTTCCCACGATCACTAAACTTTTGTGTTTAAAACGCGTAATTTATTCAATTGCGTGTAAAAGTCCGTCTACCGTACAACATCCCCACACATAAAAATCGAAATCAAATCGTCTATGTAAGCTCTTTAGAAATAATTTTTGCAATTCCATTACCGGCCTCATAAGCTGTTGGGAACTCCCACAAAATTAAAAT
>JAODUI010000030.1:4058334-4084541 GCA_027563995.1 Papilio gigon | reverse complement strand
TGACTAGGCCTTAGTCAACCACGTTAGTCCAGTTAGTTGACTTCATACATATCTTTGAATTTATTCTCAGATATATTGCATCATAATGTTTTCCTTCGCCATAAGAATTTTTGAGAAGTGTACATATAAAAATCGAAAGTCGAAAAACACATTTGTATATGACGGAGATCAAACCTGAACGTCATTGGAATTCCATTAACTTAATATTGTTCTGTGATCGATAATATTAAATATTTTTGTATTTCATATTGTTATCTTAAGCAACATTATAACAATTTAAAAACCTTAAATGGTTATCGAATGAGTACTAAAGTATTATGGGCATAAATGTTCCAATATTTTCGAGTTTAGAACGATCCGGGTGACGTGTCCGCCCATAACCAGTTATATGTTTTAATAACGTATTAATATGTCAGATTGCTTCCTTGATTGTATTCGTATTAAAATTCCTATTATTCAAATTCTCCTTGAACTCGTTAGTTTTTAATTATCTTACGACATCTTAAATGTCTGTTTAAGAGAAAATGTCGAACTATTATTCTAATTTTATTTACGTAAAATACTTAAAAGTATTAATAAACAATATGTTATTATTTATATATGACCATTTTGCACTAATTATTGGTTAAAATAATTCTAGAGATAGTTTTATTAAATTTTTAGAAGAAAAGTCATTCTAATGCTCAAATTGTCAATAGATACCTACAGGTTTGTATAATAAATAAAAATAATAATTATATAATTTACAATAAATAATAATCAATTCGCGGTCAAATAATAAAAAGAGGTGTTAGTACGACGCTTTAAGCAGAGATATCTTACCAACATTTTCAATGCAATAGTTTATATGTATGGATGGATAAAAAATATGTACATTGTTTAATTAAATGTTTTGTAAACCATTTGAGATCTTAAAATATGATAGAACGGTTTGTAATATTTTCTTTTATGTATTATGTAGAATATATTTTTATAAAATTGCTATTTTTTTCTTGGACGTAATTTCTACGGAAGAGAAATCGCGGCGTTTGCGAGCTATTCTTAATAAATCTGCTAAGTTATGGTACGGTTTAACTCTTGTTTACACGGTCTGGCCGTGCGTTTAATTAATAACTTAGTGTTGGTATTTCTATGAAGAAAACTAAACTGCCAGTCTCAGTGGTATGGATGTTACAACAATGTTTAGTAATTATTGTAAACATATCAAAACTATTTTACCTTTATAAGTATTATCTATTAATTTTAAAAGACTTGTTTGTAGTTTAATTTAAACACAGAAAACATCCGTAGACAATAGGTTAAGTATATTGTCAGGCAGTGACATGTGTAAATATAATTTCTTATTTCCGTTAAATCGTACCATAAATAAAAAGAGAATTAAAATGTTAAACAAAATCTATAAAATAAATTGTTTTTTTTTTATAAGAACAGGGGCAATGGAGCTGTGAGATCATAAACGTGGTCGTTGATGCCCATGGGCATCCGCAAAACTAAAGGAGCAGATGATAAAAAAATAGATATCCCAATCTATATAAAAATATTTATGTAATACATAAAAGTGTTTTTTTTTAAATTGCATGTGTCAAATAACGACACTCTCTTTAATAAGATTATCCAAGTATAAGGCAACTGTTAAATATTTGAATAACATTCCAAATTATATTTTACGTTTGTTGTGTTATGAATAATATACGTGTAATATCTACATTGAAAAGCTTTTTCTCAAGTTTAAAATAACGTAGTAGTTGAGGCTACGTTTTCCGCAACACCACGACTAGCGAGTATTTTGCGTGCCATGGATTAATCCAGCCAAAAAAAAAAAGCATCAAAACTAAATGTCTTTGAAAGAGTCGATCGCCATTGTCAGACATAAACGCCTAATGTATTCCGCTGGTATTCAATATATTGAATGAATATGCGACAAAGGTAACCCTGCACCATTAGTCACGACATCTGACGTACAAAGTATCCTTAATCACGATGACCCGTGTTCAACCGGCAGCGACCAATGACAAAATAGAATTAGCGAGCCGTATTCTTCTGACAAATTGTTAACGATCAACATAATCATACATAATTCAGTCTTACGATTTATATCAGCTTTTGTTTTCCAGAACAGATTAGTAGACTTTGGTTAATTTACTAATATTTCTTGTAACCATACCTGGTAAGCTTGAAAAAGTTTGTATCGGGATATAGTTCACGACAATATTCGAATGGAATTCGAAACCACGAAAGCTAGATCGGTAGTCGTACTCTTAACTATTAGGCTATTGGCACTTCAAAAGATTGTAACTACACTGTTATTTTTAAACTTATTATAATGTCAAATATTGCACAGTTTAATGCATCTTGTGACAGACAATTTTCTGTTCGTCATCGACAATAGGTTAAGGACGAACAAATGCCGCACTTATTATATTTAAGATACATATGCGTGTATAATATTGTAGTTGAGAATTTCAAAGATACATAACTTTGATAGATTGATCGGAAAAATCATGTAAGTTAAGACTAAAACTGGTTTTTATTTAAATTTAGATAGACACTTTATAAGTAACTGACTCTATCACCTTCAGTAATTTAAATCCACGAAATTTTAAACCAAAAATGATGTTTCCTAGTTGACATTAGAGTGCGTAATTCCACATGAAGGAATAACAAACAATAAAGAAAATGGTACCTGATAAAAACGCCTACACGTAGCTGGATCCGCAAAATTTCCATTTCCTTGTGTTCCTTCTGGACATACGAAATCCTCTTCTTTGTCCTTTTGACAATTTACTGAAAAAAAAATAAAAAAGTGAAATTTGATTTGCCTTTACTAACAGATTACTTTATGAATTAATATCTATATATAAATACAAAAAGCAAAAACTTTATCTTCATTTTGAAGAAATTTTACGAACGTTTCGACATGAAATTTAAGAACAAAGTTAATGTGGAAAATTGCATTGTGCAATTTTATCAAAACGACGACCGAATTATATTCGAATTTCGAACATTGGGGATCTACTTATACTTTTAAAACAATTTGTAAACTTCTATAAAGATCAAGATTTATAAATTCATTGTAACTACGAGCACATTAACAATAAATTACCATTCATGTAACTTAAATCAAATTTAATTTCAATTTTCCAACTGTCTACGAAATTCTACTTATCTTGAGTGTAAAACTTTGAGCAAACAAATTATAATGAAGTGTTACAATTATCTATTCATTAAATTAATTACCAACTTCGCATTTCTAACTTACTTCAAGTTCTATTAAATCAAATTCATATAGGTAATATATGATCTTGTTTAATAAAATTTCAACTGCTAAATCACATGAACGAAAACCTTAGTAAAATAATTAAGTTGTATAAAAGTAGTTTAACATTGCAACCGCTGTGTTATCTCGACCCAAGTCTTCCTACATCTACACCTCCGACTCCTCAGGCAGGTACTGTACGCCGTGTGACCGGACATTTAAGACTAAGTTCGGATTTGCAAGTCACCTCAGATCTCAATCTCGGTGATAGCAAAGTTCGCCATTGGCGGAAACGTCAGGAAGGACATCAACTCAAAAAAAAAATTTCTTTAACAAACTTCAAATCAACAATGTTAAGCATGTTACTAAGTGAATGCCAACTTCATATATCAAAATCGCTATTCAATTTTCAAATCTAAGTTTAATCTAAGTTACAGTTCATTATCATATTAAGTTGTAATCATATATTCAAATTCGATGAGACGTTACACAAATACTGCAATTCCAATGCACGAACACGATTATAAGATAGTTTAAATGAAATATTTGACTGCTACCTAAGTATTTGCATCTTAATACTTAATTTTGTCATTACGCTGCCAGTGACTGTAACGTACGAGCCTAGTTGACTCACAGATTAACATACCCGTTTCTCAATTCCACGTATTAAAATTCATCAGATTTACAATGTATGACGTATTTCTGATGTTATTTATATTGTACAGACATATCTGGTTAACTATTTTTTGCATTCTTGTTTTCTTTTGTGTTCGATTCTATCTTTAAGCGTAAAGCGCTTTCGTGATTTTTATATAGTATGAGCCAAAATGCTTCAAAAATTTGAATCTATTTTTGTCTTCGTCATCGCATCTCGCCTGAACGGATAGAATTATTTTCGTAATTCTATTTGTGTTCATTATCAATTATATCAATTATCAGTTGACAAAGATAATTTATAAAATATTAACAATAGAAACAATTTTATCGCAGTTCACAGTGAATTGTGTAAAAATTAAATACCCCTCGTGATCCGAGTAATGTTGTCGACATGTAATTTGTCGTCTTAAAGTTGACAAGCTTAAGCGAGCGAACAAATAACTTCATTGCTTCGAGAACATTAATAAGAGAATTTCGTTATAAAAAATTCTAGAAGCTTCGTAAATTGTAATTTATTATATTATCCTTTATGTTTATAATGTATTTCAAATACCTCAGCCAACAAGTTCACCTTTCATCGCCTTTTCAATCACAATAATAATCGAATTTCAATTTTAAATTTCGATTCAAGGTATGCTTGAATATGTCATTTAAATGTGATTGTTATTTAAATTATTATAATAATACGTGAAGCGAAAACTTTTTTACCCCTTTTTAAGAAAATTCCGTGAACAAATGAACGCGTAAATTTGATTCAGTTAAGGTTAATGTAGAGAATTGCATAAAACAACTTTTAATAAAATAAATTATGATTGAATTTCGACTTATTTTATCCGTTGATAAAAATAAAAAAGTATGTATTTTTACCTACCGAACTATACTATTGATATTAGAAATCAAAATTCTGTGAAATGAATTTAGTTATTTTGACAATATTAAGAAAATCCTGCATAAGTTTTGTGATGATTTTAAAAGCAAAAAGACCTTTAATATCGACGCATACTGAAACTATACGTTATTTAAAAACAGAACAATATTAAACAACCTTAACCAACATCAAAGAAAACTAGAATCTTCATCTTTTTTACTGTAATTGATGACAGAAATAGCTGCTAATACAACACCGGTTTGATCGCACGCTCACGGGATACCACGCGTGGGTTCACAGGTACTCAGTCTAGTTAAGCTGGTACAAATCTTGTTGCTCTATGGACTTCTACGTTAAGATATATTGGTAAATAGTATTAAAAGATGAAAATTATAACATGATTGACAACTAACGAATTAAAAAATATTTCATTTATTACATTATTCCTCAAATTTTAGTACTTGTACTCATTGAACGAAATAAGTTATTGATTTAATCAAATATATTTAGTCTGGCATATTGAAACTGTTTGTAAAGTTTGTCGGCGCACTCCGTTAACTGGTTATAAAGTTGCCTTAAGTTTTTTATTTTATTTTATGTATAAACGTGAGCAGTCTGCGTTGTGTGTTATCTTGTAACAGCGTGCGTGTTAATATGCAATCAAGGAAGTATGCCATTCAACTACATCCGTATCGAGGTATTATTGGGGGTATATTATATAATGTGCGGTACTCAAACTGCTAAATGTCAATATCCCCCATCATGCAACCGGTCACGTCTCAATGTCAAGTGAAAGAAAGGACGTGCTCGACGAATTAATAGGTGTCTACACAGACCGACAGTTCTTCGTAACGTTTCATATTCACTTTCTAAACATTGATATGTAACGAGCGAACAATTGCCTCCTCAACAGCCCTACCAAATATAGCGTCGACTTCCGCTATATCCAGTTTCGCTACACTTAATAAAAGTAAATCTATAGCTTTCACTCTCATTCGTGTAAAGAGTTACGTTATCTCGCAACTGGAACGGTTAAAGGAAAAAAATACACTAAACGGTCGTACAATTGAACCGCTTGCATAATGTTATACATGTTCAAATAACTTCGTATAAATCACATTTAAAACTATTATTTATGTTACTTAAATTATATACAAATGAAAATTGTTTAACTAACCGTATACGAATATGGCACAAAAAAGTATAATTCGCGCGTATGGCATGGCGAGGCGCGCGAAGTCCGAGCCGCGAAGAATCGATATAACACCTTTCACCATCGCGCGCGCACTGCGCCAGCGCGCCGCCAGCGGCTGCCCGCTGCCACCACCCGACTTCGCGCCTACCGGCCTCTAAGAACGGCTTTCTCCCGTTGAAGTCTATTGCACTGACAGATGAATGCGACTAACGCCCAAACTTATTATTCTATCTAGAACCTATGCTTACCCATGATGTTTAAAATTTTTGATTAATATCAAACTTAAAGAGTGCAATAGCAACGAAGAAACAACGTCTATTGTAAAGACCGATGATATATTGTTATATTGTTTCATACAAAGTAATAATTTTCGGATCGATGTCAAAGGTCGAATATTGATTTCAGAAAGTAAAATAGTAAGCAAGTTCATTATATCTTACGTATACATTATACAACCATAATTATCTTAGCTTTACTTATGTAAATTGTAAACATTATAATTTTCATTCTAAACGCTTTTAAAATAGTAAACCGGCGCTCACTCAAGCCAGTTTTTTTCTTGAATTTATAGTTGAAACCAAAGTTGATTTAACCTTGCCTTGCGATATACGACGTTAAGTTGTCCTCATGTTGAAAAACTATTGCACAGAACAAGTCATTGAGTTTTAATTCCAGTCTCTATCTTAAGTTTTCTTATAATACAGTCGAACCTGAATAAGTGAGAGTTCGTGGCCGTGATATTTTTCTCACTTATAGAAGTTTCCCACTTACCCCAGTTTCTAGCTCATAGAGGTATTAGACACGACCATTGTCATTTATCTATAAATAAAAATATAAATAAACGTTATAATAAATATAGAGGTTTGACGTCTGGCTGTACCAGTATGTACATAACATTAATTCATGTACATACGTACATGCAATGTCTTGTGAAATAAAAAGCGTTTATTTCAAACCCTGCAGGATTTTAAAATTCATGAAGGTTAATAAGGGTGGTTTACAAAAATTCCTTCAAAAGAATATCACAGTTCTTTATACTGTCGCATCAGCATTACAATTGGACTCTGATTTTCAAATTGAAAGTTCACAGACGCCGCCGACTTCTGTGCCTATAACAATAGACAACTCTGTTGAGACCAAATAGTAAAACACAGTTCGTAACAGTCGATACCGGGTTATTAGTTCAGTTTTTTATCTTTTATCTTCCTGCCCTAAGGCCTTCCCTAAGGAAGACATGTTTAATTAGACCGAGTACAATACAATTTTTAGGTAAATACATAGAAAAAAAACCCTTACTATTTTTTTTATTTGTCAATAACGCTATTAATTAAATTATTTAAGTTTTCGTGAGGTTTCATTATAAATTAAAATTTAAACAGTTTAGTCGGAATAATTGAAAATGAAGAATTATACTTACAGTTTTAACTGGCTTACCATGTAATTTATTTTCTATGGATTTATTTAAGACACTTTTACTCTGATAATATTAGTCTGTAGTTAAAAAACTTGTAAAGGTAATGTTCTTAATTTATTATAAAATTATATTTCACATTATTTCATAACGTAATGTTATCACAGTGTTTTATGATTTTCCACTATGAATGGTCTTATATCTCTTAAAGTAAAATGAGATTAAATCCTGGAACGCTCGCTTTAAACATAAAGGTGCATGAAACTAGTTCACTGAAATAGGATTAATTTACTATTCTACTCATCTCATTCATAAAAGGTTAATTGTCGTTGTTATAATCCTACGAAACTATCATAAAACTGTTTTAAATTTTAAAGGGGTACAGTTTTATCATTGTTTCAGATTCAAATATCACTTTAAAAAAAATCTTTACTAAAGATCAGAAATTTGCAGCGCAGCTGAAATGGAACTGATTTTTCTATCTAGTTGCAAACGCTGACTGAACAAAAGTTAGTTGCAATCAGCATTAAGCTTGACAACATTGTATTTAACAGAATGTAAGGAAAGTAATCGCTCTTTTCTTATTTTTATTCGTGTGTACACTTACAAAACCTGAGTCGTTTTATATAACCATATTCAGCGCCTATTTATCTTGTTCCTGTTGTAGACAGCATTAACATTTGAAAACTTTTACAAAATTAACAACAATACTTCATTAAGATCAATAGAGTGGGTTGCCGTGGCACTCACGGCGGATGACGAAAGTAAAACCATCTTCTCTTTGCGAGACAGCAGTTGCTAACTTACACTGCTCAATTAATATTTTTTTTTCTATTAGGGTTAGCAAATATTACTGTTCTTTAAAGAGAAAACGAAATAAAAGATACACGTGTTACATTTCATTGTAATAGTTACGAAAAACGGGAATGTTTAAAAAAGACTATAGTTTAATTTCCATTGTGCAAAAAAGCTTGTATCCAAGTGTACGAACCATAACCAAAGCCGACGTGTCGTTTCGCCGAATTGGTTTAAAATGTCAAAATGACGTATAAATACTGATTCAGAAAATAATAAAAATTTAAATGAGAATCATTACGTATTTTTAAATAGCTGTATGGATAACTAAATTAATATATGACTTAATATTTATAGCTGTTTGTTGTATTAGACAAAATGTCAACTCTACGAGAACGACAACTAAGTACATTAAACATTTCTTTAAGTAATATGTGACGATATGTTTTGATTCTTATTGATTTAAACATTTTTATTCCACACAGATGCTTTAAAGCAAATGCTTAATTTAAACCAGCCATTGACCAAAGCTGTTGCAACAGAACCTACATGGAAAGTATTGATTTATGACAGGATTGGTCAGGATATTATTTCACCCTTAATTTCTATAAAAGAACTTCGGGAATTGGGAGTAACACTGCACGTGTAAGTACTTTTAACATTTATTAAAATGATTTTATTATATATACCCAAATTTCGACGTCATAAAACTAGTAAAATTGTTGTGTTTGACTCTCTAATTAATTGCTACTTACAGGCAACTACATTCAGATAGGGATCCCATACCAGAGGTGCCAGCTGTGTACTTTTGTTCACCATCAGAAGAAAACTTGGGTCGAATTTGCCAAGACCTTGATAATGGAATCTATGATCAGTATCATCTAAACTTCATATCACCGATAACAAGGCAGAAACTAGAAGATCTTGCTGCTTCAGCAATTCAGTCTAACGCTGCGCTGAGCATTCATAAAGTTTACGATCAATATTTGAATTACATATGCTTAGAGGATGACTTATTTATTATGAAACACCAACAATCTGATCCTTTGTCTTATTATGGTAAGTTTGAGAATTTTATTAATAAATATGTACCTTACCTATAACTTTAACATAAGTTTTTGATATACTCCTAGCAATGTTTTGTTCAATCTTTTTACTATAGTTGTTTTTCTAGGTATTTAAATTAATATATAAATAGTCTAACATTATTTTCCAGCAATTAACAAGGGAGATACAAAGGATTCAGAAATGGAAGCAATTATGGACGATATTGTAGAAAGTCTGTTTTCAGTATTTGTCACTTTAGGTTTGTTTTTATTATCTTTTCCTTGCTTAACTTTATTTTAATTTTATAGTATCATGAATATAACAATGTAAAATCAGTTAGAAAATTAAAACTCTACAACTTACGTTATGTATTCAAATAAAATATCTTTCTATAAAGTGCATTTATATCTTGGACTATCCAATAATAGTTTTTAAAACAGATTTTACATTTTGCAGGTAACGTCCCCATTATAAGATGCAGCAAAGCGAATGCAGCTGAAATGGTAGCAAAAAAATTAGACAAGAAGTTACGAGAAAACTTATGGGATGCTAGGAATAATCTTTTTCATGGCAACACTGGCCAGACTGGCTCATTCAGCTTTACAAGGCCAATGCTTATTTTATTGGATAGGAATGTAGATATGGCAACACCTTTGCACCACACTTGGACGTACCAAGCACTGGCTCATGATGTCTTGGACTTGTCATTAAACAGGTTTGTTAAAGTATACAGGATGTCCAAAAATGACGTACAAAAGAATGTTTTATCACTGTACACATTTTTAAACAACCTGTATACTATTGTAGTTATTTATTGTTATAGCATAAGACATGTTTTCATAAGTGTTTATTTTCTACAGAGCAGTGGTACCAGAAAGCTCAGTGAGTGCAGTACCGGGGCAAAAGTCTAAGACTCGAATATGTGACCTCGATTCTAAAGATCCCTTGTGGTCGGAGCACAAAGGCAGCCCTTTCCCAACGGTAGCTGAGGCTATACAAGAAGATTTAGACAAATATAGGTAGGTTGTTGGTATTTAATATTCTACATACAATAGGAAGGTTGTTCCTTGTATTTACTATTAAAACCAACTAATTAATTTACCAGCTTGTTACTTTAATAATCCGAATTGTTGTCATTTTTGTTTACTTTGTGAAAAAATTTGAAAACTAGCCGATAAACTTTTTAATTTTAAGAAAGAAGTGGTATTTCAATATGGATCATTTGTTTTTTGGAAAACCGAGTCCTTTTTACTGTACCAAATTTGCAGGAGTTCGGAGGCTGAAGTAAAGAAGTTGAAGAGTTCAATGGGGCTGGACGCGGAGAGCGACCTGGCGCTCAGCCTGGTCAGCGACAACACGCAGCGGCTGACCAGCGCGGTCAACTCTCTGCCGCAGCTCATGGAGAAGAAGCGGCTCATTGATATGCATACTACTATTGCCACTGGTAAGACTGCAGATTTATCGAATTCAATGGAAATGAGAAATTATATTTACACATACTGCTGACAATATGTCAATAGGATTTTATCCAAAATTTACTTATTCCTTTGTTTTCTATTTTAATATATATTTTATTTTCTATTAACAAACTGATTTTTCTTGAGGTTGTAATAGACAAAATTAAAGATATTCCTTCCATTGATTGAATCATGTTAACTGCCGTTTTGAATATTTGAATCATTTGTTTGCTTTTTTAATTTCAATAATGTTTAGAAATAAGTATTTATAGCGATATTAAAAAATATTCTTGATTTTGTTCTGTTTATGATAATCAAAGGGATAATGCTTTGTTAATATTTAAACAGTATCAACCCAACATAACATTCACAAGCCTTAAAACCTCTTTGTTGACAGCCATATTAAACCTCTTTGTTGACAGCCATATTAAACCTCTTTGTTGACAGCCATATTAAACTTCTTTGTTGACAGCCATATTAAACGCGATAAAATCCCGTCGCTTGGATTCCTTCTTCGAATTAGAGGAAAAGATAATGAGTAAAAGTAGTGGAGTTGAGAACAAGGCGGTGATGGACCTCATCAGTGACGCCAGCGCCGGCACCGCGGAGGACAAGATGCGGCTCTTCGTCATATACTACCTGTGCTCGCCGCAGATCACCGACGATGAGTACAAGAAGTTCGAAGCGGCTCTCCTAGCCGCCAACTGCGATGTACAGCCTATGTCCTATATGAAGAGATGGAAGTAAGTAAACAATCTTATCAAATTTTTTATGAGTACTAAATTAACGTTTGACCATGATCCCAACTGATGCCAAGTGATGATGCGGTCGGGAGTTGGTACGTGCTATTTTATTAAGTGCTTACTCTATCTACTCTTGAAAGCCCCCACATCGTACAAGGACGAAATTTCTGAACATTCTCACATTTACTTGATTATTTTGATTATCAGTGAACTAATATATAGGACTGGTTAAAACTTAGACGGATCAGTGGAATAGAATAATTTATTACCTAAATAAATGAATCTTGGCTTAGTTGAAATGTGGATTTTTTTTTATCCGCAGAGGTTTCACCAAGATGTCCAGTCAGTACGAGGGCGGCGGCACTAAGACGGTGTCCATGTTCTCCAAGTTGGTGTCGCAAGGTTCCTCCTTCGTCATGGAGGGTGTTAAGAACCTGGTTGTCAAGAAGCATGTGAGTTTTGTTTCCCCATTGACACTTAAACTTTGACATGGTTTATAATCATATGATAATGTATGGTAGGTTAGATAAACGCCAAAATAAACAATTGGTTCAGTTCTTTACTCTACAAGAACACAGACTTAAAGCCAGACAGAGAATTGACCACACAATATAACTATAGATGGTTCTCGGCTAACCTTTTAACTGCCAAGTGAAAAGTTGGTTGTTTTTATAGTTGGTAATAATTTGATCAAATTAAGATCCAAGATGTCATTTCTACAGTTTTATAAGTGTTAAACATTTTGTGTTCAGAAATTGCCCGTGAGCCGCACGGTGGAGGCGGCGCTGTGCGGCGAGGGCTCGGAGCTGTCGTGGCTGGACCCGCGCGCCGCGCGCACGGACGCGGCGGCCCGCACGCGCGCCGCCAAGCACCCGCCGCCCACCGACGCCGTCGTCTTCCTCGTCGGCGGCGGCAACTACATCGAGTACCACAACCTCCTCGACTTCGCTAAAGTAAGTTCGCACATATAAATAAGTTCTAATAAGAATTGAATTTATATGTTGTGTACGTCCATTACTATATTATCACAAGCATTTATTCATACCAACACATTTTATGCCACAACTTTAGCGTAGTGACATTGTCAGGCGCGTCAGTGGTATCATTTTTCATGTTTTTTTTTTTGTAGAAAATCTTATTTTTGAAGTGTTTTCCTACGACTATATCTTATTTCAGCAACAAGCGACAAGCGGCACACCTAGAAAGTTGATATACGGGGCGACGACGTTGCCGAACGCGTCTCAGTTCCTGAAGCAGCTGTCGCTCCTGGGCGAGGAGATACAGACGTGAACATGGAACATTCCGGGTGTATTGGTTATTTTTATTGTAATTTAATTTAATATATTATGTGAATAATCTCTATCGGCGTTTCATTTCATAAAAATTCAATAGAAATCTGCACGAAGTTTGTTTCCATGTGTCCGTTACTTGGTGACCCTGACCAAGACTAGTTTAATTTTGAAAGGTGGAAACCTGGTCAAGGTAACTAGTGTTATTTAGGTCAACTTTGACGATTAACACCTTCAGTGCCAGACGCTAAGTGACTATTTAAAAAAAATGCTCGGAAATGTTTAGTGCTTAAAATGTACCTTTGAATACATAGTGTACCGGACACTGTGTGACAGAAAGTTACACATGGCGTCTAAGGTGTTAAAGAAAACAAATGACATCAACAAGTTGGCATTTTATTTACAATGACATTGAAAATAGAGCTAAGATCTAATATCTACTAATAAATTTAGATTGTTTAGAACAAGATAGTATAAAATCTAGATCACAAGATTATCATATCAGTAACATTCCGACGTAGAACCGGGCCGGCGCGCGTCGTGGCGCGCGGTCCGCGCCGTGCCGCCGGATACGTACAGGAAACCAAATGACAACACAAACTAAAGAAGACATTTGGAAACTGATACTGGAGACAAATGAACAAAATCTAAACATCTCTTAAACTATTGTGCTCGGTTACAAACTAAATACAGTTTTCTGTTTCCAACGCATACTAAATAACCATCGAAAAATAGTTACTATATTCAGTGTATTACACACTAAAGATACAACTGAGAAACATTGCTACACGTGCACAATAACATGAGACACCAGTCCGATGACGTCACAGAGCACACTGCACGAAACAGGTCTCAAGATAACAAATAAAGCCCAGCTTTGTCGATGTACAGAATGGGATGTAAGTAGCGTTCACATCGAATTCCTCCAACTGACATGTTATTGCGCATGCGCATAGATGAACTGACAAGGAACTTCCAATGTAGAGCTTAGCATTGCATATATAATCGCTATTATATAAGAAAGATAAAATATTTTATGTACTTAACGTACGAAAATCTTACAACAAATGTCAACATAGTATCACTGATCATGATATGGTTTGGCACAACGGTGAACCTATCGCGGGCGCTTCAAAGGCTAAAGAGAGCAAGGATGATTGTGTAAGTACTAATATTAAGCAAAAACTAACTAACACCGTACCAAATCTTCCCAAACCGCTCTCGTACTGGTACGAAAACTAAATATAGCTCATTAGGAAACTTTCAAAATTGCTACGAAATACATCGTGCGTTAATTTAAATTGCCAGAAAAAAAATATTAAAAAATTTTGCAAGACGTAACAATTCTCCATTTTCTATTATTAATTATTGAAAATTTGTGTAGTGTCGGGACTCTACATATAATCGAAGTAGTCCTTAATTTTATATTGGAAAGGGCATTAACATTTGAATCACATTATCCCTTAATAATTAATTTCTCTTTATCACACTCCTTTGAGCTCGACCCGATCACAAACGTATTAGAGATACTCTTCAAAATCAAATTTTAAAAAAAAACCGCATCGTAAATATTAAGTAACTTGAGTAAGAAAAACAGTTTGATGACTGTCGACAGTACAATTGTTAATTTAAAGTATTTATTTAAATATATATTTAAAGAATTAAAGTAAATGAATACATATTTCTTAAAAATATTTTTATCATTATCAGATAATATGGCATTGGTCGGCCAATCAACCTCAATTATATCAAGCACATTTTCAATAGCATATAGGGGGCCGTTCTCATCTTACGTAAGCAAAATTTACTACAATTATCCCCCCCCCCCCCCTCTCACCCCTCACCTTGTCAACAAAAGTAAGCAAAGCTCTAAACCCTTCGATGCTATAGTAAAGATTGATATTTTAATTTTTCTAAATTCGTTTCAGTTAATTTTCTAGCATAGACAACGTGTATGTTGGCAATATGTGTAGAAAAGTATATAACTATTGCTGTCATAATCACCGCCTAGACCCCCAATCCAAAGTCATCAAAAGTAAGCGAAACAAAGACTCTCCCCTATAGTGCTTACGTAATACTTGAACAGCCCCATACATATATATGACATATGAAATATATAATTTATTAAATCAATTGTGCGAAAAAAACATGCTTAAAACAAATTATTTTTAATCATATTTTCCCAATAACCTTTCATAAAATTAAATTTAAATGTTAACTTTATTTTTTTTAAATTCCTGCGTCATTTGTTTTACATAGTTTAACTACTGGTTATGGAGGTACATAAATTACAATCATTTAAGTAACTATAACATGCACAAAAGCAGACCAGATTAGACACGATATATAAGGAATTGCAAAATTTATTCTCAATGGCACAGTCAAGTCAGTGTTGGCATAAATCTTAAATTTAACTTAATCTAGATAATTATAACTTTGTTAATATTGATATTAAGTAAAGATAAAATGCTTAAAACAAAAAAAAATTTCGTCCACTTGTATACAAAATAAAATAAAAAAAAACATTAGACTGGCGTAAAAAATCTCAATTAAAAAAAAAACTAATTATTAATGTAACTATGAATAAAACAGCTTGTAATTTTTAAAATATCCCTCACAGTACATTGCGTTGAATATAATGCAACCATCCGATTGTGTTAAAGTTTTCTTTTTAAATACACTTTTAACTTAGAACCTCCTTTGATTATATTTTAATTGGCTTTAAAAAAACTATTTTCTAATGTAACATAAGCTTTAAAACTTTCAATCAGTGTCAAAAAGCATATAATATATATTTTTTAATAATGTTAATATTAAAACTACCAAAATAATTCTAATTAAAAACAAAAACAAAAAATTAAAAGTACTTATTAAAAAAACTAGAAATATAAAAATCATGTTAGTTTTTTAAACTCAGATCTTTAAAGAATGAGAATAAAGAGGCTAAAAGTTTTGTCAAAAATAAACATAAAGATATATGGAATGTTACACATTTTTTTTTAATATTACCTCGATTTTTACAACTCTACAGATTCATTTCAAAAATGCTTCGTAAGATAAAACACATTGTAATAAAAAAAAAGTTCACACTGGACTTTAAACTTTCTTTTTTGTTTCCAAATAAATAAAAAAAAAATTGCAATATAATTTTATATCAATTTCAACCTTCAAAATATCAGTATAAGATAGTAAATATACACATATAAATAAAATCAACTCATAGGTGAAATAAGACTAGCGAAATGAAGATATTTAAAGGAGGCATGTAGTATATTCACACTATCTGTTCTTAAGATAAACATTATATATATTTATCGGGGTATTTATGTATATATTGCTGAAATAATATTATACATAGAAGTTGAATTAATAAAATAGTCAATATAATTTTTGCTATAATGCCAACTTCTATACTGCGTCATGTACCCTACAACTGATGGCTTGTGAGATGGACGGAAAATATTATTTATATAAACATATACAATTGTTACATCTGTTTTATGGAATGTTCCATTATTATGGAATCTTTTTTTCTTTCAATTCATCGAAACAATGGTTGAGAATTGTTGAATAAATGCATTATTTTTTTTTTAATTTAATTAAATAGTACAATTCAGATAGCCTACAATACTCGAAAGTGGAATGTAAAATAATAATTTATCACAATAATAAATGTATTAGACAAATATATATTAAAGATTTTAGTTTGGTTTGACAAAATGCAAAGTAAAAACAAACATTACAAATTACTATGTGATATGAAAACTAAGTATAGGTTAAAAAGACGCAGTATAACAAATTGTCAACATTTTTAGTTTAGGTTAACAAATACTAAGATTATGAGTGTTTATAATAAATATTAAATAATTTATACAATATAGTTATGGCCTGTTATTTATAAAATTAAACTTTTAATTTCAATCAACATCAATTTTATCCAGTGGAATATTTTAAAATTCTGTGCCCCGGGCCTGTAAGATTTGCAAACACATAAGCGGAAAGAGCTAACACTCTGCGCTGTCCCTCGCAGCCAACTACACAAGCAATGGCCATTAGTCCTTCACCCATAACGTGTACACCCCATTGTAACCACCCTGCCCAATCACATCAGTAAATTGCCAAATTAAGTATCGGTTCATATTTGCATCTTATACATAAATATTTTTAAATGTATAAAAAAAATATTTAGTAGGCCCACAAAAATATTTGATTATTTGTGATTACATTTAAGTATTAATATTCCAAGTGCTATCTGATAATTATAATGTGATATAATTTAATTTAATTCCATTGAAATAGAAGAATGTGTTAAAGTTAGGAAGGAATTAGCATTATAAGTAGTACATGTTAGCCTATAGTTATGTAAGTTTTCTTTTATTCTATATTTAAATATAGCATATTCCGCATAAAATTTGAAACTCTTACATATTAATGAAGATTATATTCGAATATAATGGTATATAATATACATAGAACAGACATAAAGTTATACTAGTTTATTAAACCTCATCATAATAACAATGCAAGCATTTTTGACTTCTTATCCATACATAGTTGTTAGCCATCCACAACACTGAATTATATATGTAAATATTTCAATTACATTCCGTCAAGGATATATTTGCAGTAATAGTAATTTGAGACGTTAAAATGTTCAAAGTTAATATAGAAAATAGTTAATCATTTAACATGTATACTACACATCACATTCCTAATAAGCCATTATTAACTTATTAGTACTTATTAATAATTATATAATTCATTAAAATGCAGATCTTAATGTCATGTATCAATCCTTGTTATAATAAATTACACAATAGTATTATTAAGACTTTGAAATTTATAACAATCTATTAATGTTTAAGAATTTAATATTATGGGGTTTATATTATATTATAATTATTAAAAATTAATATACAATGTCATGACACTGCTTATTCACATATATATTTGAGATAGACAGAAAAAAATGAGATTCCGTAAAAGTATGACCTATTTGTCAATCAATTTTCTTTTCTTGTAAACATGGTCAATAGATACACAGTATTACAAACAAGTTATATTAGAATCTTTAAGGTCATAGTTTATCTTGTACAGACCTTAACAGCCGAGCAACATTGATTAATGTTACATAAGGAAAAACATGTCTTGGAACAATTTGAAGAATCTATTAGAAGATTTTTTTTTTCATTTCAAGTGTAATTACAGGTCAATGTGTGACTAGTCTTATCTGACAAAATCTTCGTTGAATTCAATATCTAACATTTTACGCTTATAATATTTTTTTTTTTATAACAATATACAAATCATGTCACAATGATACAAGGCGAAGACACAATTTTAAAGCCAGCTAGCAATCACTTTAGCAGCAATGAACTTCAATTAAAGTAAAACGGCCAATTAACTATGCAACAATCATGCGCTCGAAAGTTACAACGAATTTGTGTCATGTGTAAGAAATAAAGACTAAGTACATTACCAAGCTGGTATTCAAGCAAATATTCATCTCATCAAATTCCATGTCAAGATACAAGTCAGTTATTGTTTGGGCTGTTGGTTGGCATTGCGACTCGAGCTGCTGCTACTGAGGATCATCTTCTGCATCTGTCGGATGACCGTGGTCGCATGGTACGCCTGTTTCCAGCGAGACTTAGCAAAGTTCTTCTTGAGCTGCTCAGATACAGTGCCATGGATATTCTTGTTACTGGCTGCGTTTCCAGAGATCCATGGATGAGCCAATGCTTGCCTGTAAGAGTTAAATTAAAAAATGGTTCATAATTGAATAAATAAACTCAACAAATCTGTACTATTATTGCATGTCACTTAATGTGTTAAAAAGATGTAAGCCTTCTGTACAGGCCTAAGGTGCAGTTATTGACTTAAAATTAAATTTCAATAACCTTCATTAATGATAACTAAACAAACTCCAGTAGTGAAAAGCTCTAATAGTTTAACTGTATACATTTTTAATCAAAATGTCAGTTATGTTTGTTTACATTAATAATGTAAAGCACTACACAGAAATTTACTTTGATTCAAAGAATGATACACAAAATACAATCTATAAATAAAGGTATTCTATGTTGTATTCATCATTGAAAACCAGAATACATTTCAAGGCAATATAAGTAATATTTTTATGCAAGTAATAGATCATATTTATTTATAGCCTAATCTTATTTACTTCCAACTAAAAAGTTTACATTGGCCAGTATAGTAAATAGTAAAGGCTTCTTCACCTTAGATTATTAAACTTATTTATGTTTCTTACACAGTATTTTTATTCCTTCCAGAGCTTTCATTTTTGAAAAACCTTTATTAGCAAAAAGACAAAACATAAAGCCAAATTCTCATTTTTAAAAAATGTATTCATTTACATGTTTGGGCTATAGAAGAAAAAAGTAATAATTTACTGCCTGTAAAACATGATAAGGATTGTACATTCAATTTTACATCACTTTACTACAGAAGGGTAATACAAAATGTATACTATAATACCAGTCTTCCATTAATTCTGATGGAAATGCTGGTGATCTCTGAAAGTGAACTGTTGCATGTGGATAAGCCTTTATATTGACATATACACAAATAATCCATTTTTCCTTCAAACAACCATTAAATAATCCAAGAAATTTGTTGACATGTTTTATAATAGGTAGGTTCAGTGCATATCTGATTTAATATATTGAAGATATTGAAGATAATATAAGTGTGATTAATATAAAAATGATACTTACTTGCAAGTGTATCTTTTTTCAACATCCACACACATCAAATGCCTTATGAAGTCTTTAGCAGATTCACTTATATCGTCCCAGTAAGGTGAATCAAATTCAAAATCTCCCTTTAGTATCTGAGCAAACAAATTGGCATCATTCTCATCATAAAATGGAGGATATCCACAAAGTAATATGTATGATATAACTCCTATGCTCCATACATCAACAGCTTTGCCATATGGCTTTTGTGCTAACACCTCCGGTGCTACATATCCCGGAGTCCCACATGCAGTTGCCATTACTCCTGAATCCTCAATTTTTGACAAACCAAAATCACTTATCATGATTTTACTTTCTTCATCAGCACTATAATACAGAAGATTCTCTGGCTTTAGATCTCTATGGACAACTCCCTGGGAATGCATATAATCAACAGCCTCCAAAACCTGTCTTATAAGATTGGAAGCATCTTTCTCGGTGTACGAACCTTTTTCTACGATTCTATCAAACAATTCTCCGCCAGTTACCAACTCCATGACCAAATAAACTTTATTCTTGTCTTCATACGTCTCTAACAGCTGGACAATGTTGGGATGAGAAAACATCTTTTTCTCTCCACCTTCGACTTTCGATTGTTCACTAAATCTTTTCAGAACACGTATCTCGTTCTCCAAAGAATCTTCTTTTCCTTTTAAAGCCTTTTTGTCTATAATTTTACACGCGAACATCTGTCCATTTTCTTTGCTCTCTATTAAGCGTACTTCAGAAAAGGCACCTGTGCCCAAAAGATCCTTAACTATATATTTATCTTCGATGGATGGCTGCTTTTCGTATTCACGACCATCTTTTTTTGATTTTCTACCAAAATCCTTTTTACCAAAAAGAGGCATATTTAAGCCTCACACCTCACAGATTCAATTTGATTTTAAACTAATATCTACACGACTACGTAGCTATATCGATAAAGGTTCACACATAATCAAGTCAAGTCAGAGTTCACATTCCGCACAGCACACCCAAGTCCTAAGATAAAGTTTAGTACACACGACACGACGTAGTGTCAATTTGAATGATTGCTATTGGATTGCTACGAGAATCGAAATGCAAAAAAATCGATAACTCTAATCAAGATTCGATGTGGATTCGATTCAAGTAACAAAGAGTAGGTAATGAAACCGGAAATCAGAAAAAAGTTAGAAGAAAAAATATGTTACATGGAAAATCTAAAAAAAAAGTAAGTGAAGGATTAAGAATATGAAAATTAGACAGTAAAAATATATGAATGTGACGTGATATTTAAAAAAAATAATATTGTACATTAGTCATCTCTGACAACTAGTTTATAACTTTTGTCTACTGGCTTCGTAAACGTTTTCTTATACAACAATGCCTCTGTGACGTCTTCAGACTAGATCGAATGTTATAGTGAACGAGTAGTTCAATTTTAATAATCTCTTTTATTCTTTTTTATGAGGAATGGATGGGATCACGACGTGTAGTGAAGAGACATATCCTCTTTCTGTACATGGCAGGCAACGCATAGATAACCTTTCAACTGGTTAGAGATGTCTTTGGACAACGGTCACTTCGCTATTTTGGCGAAATTAGGTGCTCGTTTTCAACTTCTATTCTAAAAATACAATAACGAGTGTCTCGATATTTCTGATGTGAATTAAAGATGTTAGTCGTCAAGACGAAATTACCATAGGTAGCTAGTACGAAGGAAAATATGTACATTCAATAATTATAAATAAAATGTTAATATGGATTGGAATGTCTATGAGATCTTAAAATACTAATAAATTGTTGACTATATCTACTATATTTTGATGTGAAAGTAAAAAAAAGAAAAAGTTTTAATGTAACAAGAAATGCGACAACTAATAATACATCGAGAAACTACCCCTACGGTTCTACATTATCTATGGAACCACCCCCTGACGTCACTGTGAAAATCGACCAATCCCATCTGGCACAGTATTCGATGACCCTCACAGCAATATCAGTGTCGCATATTATTTTGTGCAGTATTTAATGTTTTTCGTTGTGCGACTTTCGTTTAGTGCTCAAAAATGACAGTAATTGTGGTTTAAATCATTTTAAAATGAAATAATTATAACGTTGTTGGCTGTGAAACTACTGTTTCATTTTGTTTTTATCAGTATACGTTATTAGTGTTACAAAACAATATAAGGGGGAGGTACCGTGATGCCAGTTCGCAAGCAAGGTGAATTACAGTCTGCTAATTATTATAATTTCGTCATATTTTGTTATTATTGATTTATCTTCTTGTGTTGAACGGTTAATCTTGAAATTAGCGGTTACGACACAGTAGTTCACATTCTCACCCTATTTACTACTAGGGATGTCAAATCAATCGAATTTAACATAATTATTAGATTTTTTTTTAATTAACTTAAATTTTATTATGTGAAATTATTATAATTACATATTTATTATTGCATTTATTTATGTATCTAAATACGCCTAATGACTTAATTGAACAATTACCTATTTACATACATC
This sequence comes from Papilio gigon, assembly GCA_027563995.1. NCBI lineage: Eukaryota > Metazoa > Arthropoda > Insecta > Lepidoptera > Papilionidae > Papilio > Papilio gigon. Next base: position 4,062,578 of record JAODUI010000030.1, on the reverse strand, counting down.
GTTATATGACTCCCTTTTGTTTTTTTTTATATTAAATAGTTTGTGAACCAAACATGATGACCATGAACAAATGAGGCTAGTGTACACTATACACTGCCGACCCTCTGGCGTTGTTAAGGCTTCTCTTTGATTTGCAACATCGACTTAATATAATCCTTTGGTATTTGCTTTGAGAAATAAACTCGCCTTAAACTTACTTACTTTCGAATTTATTGAATAGCAATTAGAACCACTAACCGAGATAAATAGTAATTGACAACAATACACAATGATAGAACGTGGTAGGGTCATCAGCTCATCCAACAAGAAGCGAACGTACTTTTTTATCAAATGCTTGCACCGCATCTGTGGTTCCTCGAGTATTGCAGATATAGGCGTCAATGATTACCTTTGTGATCTCGCCGATCGTTTGCCATCTTCTCTTATAAAAAATGTATTTAGCAGAAAGAGAACAAAACAAGATCACGAACGTCGATCCCAATTTAGCATGCATTCAATTTAAATACATTTTGCGTCTGTATTCAGGGTGTCGATTTCAGTGACACTCGTATTCATATGTATTGCTGTCTCTATTTACTCAAAGAGACTGAAAGAGATGACAATATGAATACAAGTGTCACTACAATGTAGTGCTAGAGTTAAACTGAAGAATACAAAGGTAATACCATCGTAATGCTATGAAATGAACACATTTTTTATAATCGTACGTTGCTCTAAATGTCTACAACCGAGTGTGCCTTTGAAAAAACACTAAGTAGGCTATAAGACGTTCCAGTCAATAATCTCTGTGCCAATTCTATCCATCAAGATCCGTTTAGTAGTTTTTGAGTTACTTGTATATAAACATCCATCCATCCAAACATTCGTATTTATAATATTAGTAAGAAAAGATGGAATAGGTAAATTATATTGGAGATACATTATCAATGACGCGCCAATAGCGTATCAGTTATGGGTACGGACTACAGATCTAACGGTCCTCGGTTCGAATCCCGCCATTCGACTATTGTCGTGAAGTATATCCTAGCACAAGCTTTTTTAAGCTTATCATGAATGGTTACAAGAAACATTAGGAAATTAACTAAAACCTACTAATATATTAACTAAAAACTTTACATTTAAACCGTTGTTTTGATATATAGCAACGAATTCCCAATTCCATTATAAACTTATAAATGTCTTAAGATACCAAAAAATCAGTAACAAAGTGCAACAAGTTGATGTCATTAAAAACTTAAATGACTAGATTGTAAAGAACCGATAATTTTAATGGAGAAATTTTCAAATAGTTCCAACGACTATCTTACACTTAGTCTACGTAATGGAGCGTTTAAACAAAGAACCTTTGTAGATTTTTTGCACCACGTTCTATTTCTAAAGTACTTCTCAATACGCTTAGCTCTTTGATAATTAAAAGGACGATATTAAGATCGATTATAAAACTAATAATATAGTTAATTTATAAATTAATATACAGTTAATTTTTTTCGTTTAAACGTATTCATTCAAATAAATAATAAAATTTCATCAACAATTCTTAAAACCATGTAACACTATAATTATGTGAATCTCTTTTAAGAAAGTAACCATAGTTTCTTAATTTAATAAAGATTTTTCAAATGTTTATAAAAAATATAAAACGGCTTAACTCACGTGCAAATCGGTGTCGGTACCGACTAGTTTCGAGCCCATCGGGGCCTGTTCTTCAGGGTTAGTGAGATTGGTTATATAGTATACATCGGGGGCCCATCGGCCGGGGGGCGAAGAGCCCCGATGGGCTCGAAACTAGTCGGTACCGACAAAAATTTACACGTGAGTTAAACCGTTTTATAAGTAATATTTATGGTACATTATTTATGTTTTTTTTTTGTAAATAACCATACAAATGTTATAGTAAAAATTAATTTGACAGAGGCCCACCGAGCATTAGAACTGCTGGAAGATTACCACAGCAAATTAGTGAAGCCTCAAGATCGTCAACTCAGGCTCGCTATCGAGAGAGTCATAAGAATCTTCAAGTCGAGGCTATTTCAGGCTCTACTTGGTAAGTACCTTCTACAGATTATATTATAGGCTATCAATATGTTACAAAAAAAAACTTTTTAAAGTTAATCTTTATTGTCACCAAAAGAGTTTTAATGTTTTTCGCGCTTATTAGTTATTAGTCTTAGTATGTGTGTCCGTCTCATTGTGATCATAAACTCACAGGATGACCGATTTGGAATAGTGGATGAAAAGTAACTAATGTTTTTTTTTATTTGTTTCATAAATACATATTTTGGAGAATAAGTTCGAAACAATGTTTGCGAACATTGATATTTCAAATAGTATTTACAATTTTCAGCATGATTTCTTCGTTATATAGGAGCGTTACTATTTATTCTCTCTGTCAACCCTCGTCACAACTTACAAAGTGTACAACACACGATTATCGTCAGCGAGGCCTACACTCGCGCATTCGATACTATCACGCTATTCATTTCCATCTATTTTAAGAAAGCTTGTACCCTAATGATGACCTACATTTGAAGAAATACTTAACCAACATATGGTAGTTACATAATTTAAATTCAATCCAAATACATTAATTCCAAAGCTAACTATTTGACCACAGTATTTTAATACTAAATAAAAGTTTGTTACACGAATTAAAGAAATGTCAACCGTTCTTAAAGGTTGAATAAATCATTTAAAACGTTAATAAAATTTATCATGTATTTATAAATATGTAGTGCATAATATTTATATATTATTCTACCTATATTATTCTTTGCTGAACGAAAATAACACGACCCGCATTCCGGGTGTGGAAGGTAAGGTCGTGTTGAAAGGGTGGTATGTACAATTACAAAAGAGAGCGCCGTATACTCGAACTGTAGAGTACATTTGTTGTACATATCTTACGCATTGCGACTAGATCATTCTAGTGTACTTCTAGAATACATGAAAATACGAATGTGCAGGAGTACTTGAAATTGTAAGAGTAGGCCGCGAGTTCCACTGGAATATTCATATGTTAACGTTACTCGAGTTTTATGTATTTTGTATGTGTGTCATCACCCTCTTCATCAGCTTACTACAAGTTCCACGCAGAAGGGTTCAGAGCTTACCCTATTAGGGGTGACTAGGCCATAGACAACCACGATGGTTCAGTACGGTTTGGTTGACTTCACATATATCGTTGATTTTCTTCGCTGATATGTGGTTGTATGATGAAATACGAATGTATGTGTGTAATTTGCTGACAGTTTATAGTTTAAATAATTCGTTACGAGTTGTATAGTTCGGTAAATGTGCCGTGTTCAATCTATTTATAGTGGTGTTGGAGGCAAGCGCGTGACCGCAACGCAACGCGCGTCACTACAGATCTTGACCACGACACTGCCATTGTTATCCGCATTATATTTAGAAGTTTATTATAAGGCTGAACGTATTCACACCTTGCGCTTTAATTCTGTTAATCTTGTCTACATGCGTATACAATATTTAATAAGAGGAATAGTAAGTTAGGGCACAAACACTAGAATGTAACAGAATGTGTGACGTTTTGTAATGCAGGTATGCTCCATGACAGAAGACCACGAAAGATTTATGTTCAAAGCACAGGACTGATGTCTTTTCTCACATAATATGAGTAGCACCTTTCCTGGTTATATTCCGTCTATTAGTTTTCTTTTAAGTAAAAATTTAGTCCATATATCTGCGAATTCATCGGCATTTCGAGCCCTGTGTGTGTAGAAAATCAAATCCTAGCTAAGATATGAACATTCTATTTCTATTTTGATATAAGGAAAACAAGAATATCCGTTCTTCGATACGTCAAATATTACCTTCGTTATTTTTGGATGTATAAGAACAGTATGACATTATTTACTTATACATTTATTTGTAACAGAGTACATGCAAAGTCCCCTGTGGCGCTCGAGTGGATTTTGTGCATTTTAAAACAGGCATCTTTTATAAATTTAAGTATTCGTATACGTACTGCCTACGAACGAGTCTACGAGAGTCCGTTTCACCGTATTAGTCACGGCTCAGTTCACTAAATTATCTTAAGTTTTCCTTTTCAATACTCGCGACATTGCTAAGGCTTTAGCCGTCTACCGTACATACAAAATTCAGTATTCTAAACGTTGTTGTTTGAAAACTTTTTACTTAGAACATTTCAACTTCTCTAACATACTTTTTTTTATATCTTTGTAATAAATACAATGCCTGAATAAAATGTACTCAAATAAAAAAAA
>JAODUI010000030.1:4031817-4057309 GCA_027563995.1 Papilio gigon | reverse complement strand
AACTTCTCTAACATACTTTTTTTTATATCTTTGTAATAAATACAATGCCTGAATAAAATGTACTCAAATAAAAAAAAACCTATATGATTACATGTAAATCAAAAATTCTCATTTCACTATCCCAAAATGTATTAAAACAATACAAAGCAAACATAATTATTTTTGTAAACAAAGCTTTTAATGAGAATAGGTAATAAATCTTTCAATAAAAGTCTACGTTACAATAAAAAAATGGAGTTGAATTGTAATTCAAAATGGCGACGCTACGCCGCTAGTAATAATAAGGAAAACGTTCCTTGTGTGCAGTTACAATATGTTCTAATTAATACGAATAATAATTGTATAGGCAGCCGTCTGTGCCTGTAATCAGGTTGACCCACATCTCCAGATACAGGTCACCGGGTATGGAAGTCGAACGTTGGTCACATGTTGTGTTGTGAACCATTTCTAATTGAAATTTGACCAGCTGACCGTTATAACTCATATTGCTGGCTTATACCTACATGTGTATGTATTAACAGATCAAGATTAAAACAATTCGGGATTTCAACACCCTAAGTAAACGTAAACCAACCAAAGTTTTATAAGTAAAAAACAATAACATATTTAGGAACTCAATACTGAATACAAAATTTTCAAAGCAAAAATGAGCGCGAACCGCGTTTCTGTGGATGCAAAAATAAAGAAAACAAAAATGTATAATTAATTAGGTTCCTATACTTTTCCGGCGCTACGTTTTTGCTATAACTTGTGGTCCTGCAATTTTCTTTCCCGTTGAGTACACCCATATCAGGTCCGCGAGTGTCCACAGATTTTGAAGCTCGCTGGTCTAAAAGCACACAACTGTAATGAAAATACTCTACTATTGACAGTGTAGGATTGTTCTTGGCCGCCCCAGGCCTCAGGCCCTACGCCAGAATATTTACGTACTTTGAGTTAATTCCTGTTATCATCAGTGTTTTTTTAATTTAGAATCTAATATCTGGCCGCTTTAAGCCTGGGCCTTCTGGGCCTTAAAGTAAATCCGCCACTGCCTGCTGGTACTCGAGACTCATTACACAAAACAGCTAAGTGCTGAAACGTTATGCCCTAGGCTATAGTTTCGTAGTATAATATGTTGTATAATTAAACAATGTTGTAAAGTTTGTCGTTCGTTACTACGGCAACGTTCAACCGTCAATTAAATGTTTATTACGTTACTTAAAAACAATACTATGAAAGTAACAAATTGTTTTATGGACAATTAAAATTATTACATAAATAGGTTTACAACTGGCTTTCGGTTTGCGGTTACGGAAAACGGTTTTGTTGAAGAGCTTATGTTAACCGCAATTATAACTTTGTATTCACACTAATATAACGGTAAATATGTGTAGAATGGAATTTTAATATTAGCAAGTTTTTGATACTCCAAACTAATCTCAAGGCTCGTGCTAGAATATAGTTTACAATAGTCGAATGGTGGGATTCGAACTTTCGTCCATGTGACCGGAAATCTGTACACTTAACCATTAGACTATTGGCGCTAAATGGTAATATGTATATGGCGACGATACGTTTAAGCTAATTAATCTACAATTAAAAAAAAATCTAGTTGAAATGTGTCAGTAGTATAGTAGCTTAATTTAATAGTGAAAAATACCTGTGATTTTTAAATAAAAGCATATTTTGCTAATAAAGAAAAATTTCTTGTGTACCTTTAAATGGCTTCTGAAAACCGGGTGAATTTTGAATTTTAATCAGCAATCTTCAAAAACATTATACGACTAAAGTAAGAAGTTTGTAAGTAAATAATAATTCATGATAGTACCTTTTGGAGGCGTCCCAGTTTTATCAAGTTCCCTCGCGGACTGCCAAAGTCATTGCATAATCTCCGTGCTACAGAATCTCGTTAACCTAAAAACTACATTTCCACCTATTGTTATTATTGCTTCGGAATATTACGTAAAACACGTATCGCCGTTTCTATTATAATGACATCTCGCTTAGTTGATTTTATTTCACATTTTTAACTATAAAATGCTAATTTTATTGCAACTTTCCACTCCCGCAAGTCTAAACATTGAAACTATTAAAACACTGATGCGTTGTTTCTGAAGTTCATTTATAAACAATTTATCTACCATACTGTTATTGGTTCGATAACTTCATAAGTTGTGTTTCCGAACGTCTAAGTTATACTACTTGTAAACTTAGCTTATCTTCGATAACTTCATTGAATCGATAAGTAATGAAAAGATAAATGGAAACTTTAGGAGCCTGGCTTGATAGGGATGACAAAATGTTTTTTTAGGGTTACGTCGGCGGTAGAAACCTATGGTTATATAAAATATGTATAATATAATCCTTTCTTACCTAAATTTAATAGTATATTGTGATGTTATGTTTTTCAAAATATACTCGCGAGTACATTTTGAAAGACCGAATAATATTCATAACCAATCTTTAACAAATGACGATTGATACAGTCAACTGAACAGTGATATATAATTTAACGACGCCATAGACACTTTTAGAAAGTTCTTCCAATCGATACTGATTAGCCTACGCTCTAATGGCTGGAACGTTCGCCGCGCGACTACATTGTTCTCCAGGTTTCGCCTGCAATAAATCTTTACCCTTCTCATTCGTTTAACTCCGCGATTGAGTTATTGCAGTTACAGAAATCAGAACAAGGTACTATTATAATATAATCCGTGCTTGTACATAAAGCAGTTCGAAAAATCTTTTTGTAAAATAACGATTGATAACTTGAGAATCAGCGACATTAGGGAAATTATTATAAAACAGGGTGTTAAAAATAAGCACAGAAATCGTAATTACTATGTTAACAAAGCTATAACTAAATGTAGCTTGGTATAGTATGAAAACATAATCGATTTAAAAATAATCTACAGCTTTTAAAAGCATTTCACACGGAATATGGGCCGGCTTTTACGTCAAAGCACACGAATATAACGGCAGTAAAATTTCTTTGTGCTCAAAGTAATCGGGTTATGGAGTAGTAAAATATCATCAACCTGTAATTCTATCTGGCTCACAGAATATTTTTTTTTTTTTATAATAGCATATCAACTATTAGTTACTGGCTGTCTCCGTGCGGCTTCACTAGCATAAAATACACTTAAAATTAAAAAAAAACATACCATGGCGACTTTTCTTGTTTACTGCTATTGACTTGACGTTTTTATCCTTTTATTGTCTAGTTCAAAATAGGTATTTTGAAGGTTTCCATCATAATCATCATCAGCCCTTTGTCTGCCCACGGCTGGGCATAGTACTTTTCCAATGCCTTCCACAGTATTCAGTCCTTCCACTACCGCATATATCTGATTATAAGAATGAAGTATTCCGATAGTTACTAAATTGTTTAAACGAAAATTTTTGACCTAAATATTTCCTTGAATATAGGGAACCATTGCACTGTCTGATCGATTGAAATCTGATGTAGTAAATTGACTGCGTCTGGCCATAACCATAACATTGTTGTATAAAGTATGCCCGCTGTTGGGGTTCGCTGGCCGCGCTATCGATCTTGGCTCGGCTCACGCGATATTCTACGAGTTCATTGTATACACTTAATAGTATACATTTTTTTTAATAATCAAACATAACCTAGATTGTATTTCGTCAGTTGATTAATTTTTTATAGGTTACCGTGCTGTCACTAATGATGTATTGATTTTTCCAACTGCGATCTAAGTAACTTGATAATGTTACTTTTTTATTTTTAATTATATTTCCAATTTTTACTTTAGGATCAAAATGATTTTTATCAAAAAGCTATATCTCAAGTTCCACCTCTTCCGCACTTGACAAATAATACTCTTTTCCCCAGCGATATGCCACTCCACATGTCAAAACATTTTTAGCCTTTAGTCGAGAGAAATTGATGACCTTTTCATATCGGTTTGACCTAAAACTGGCAATTTCTCTTAATATATAACATCAAAAATAAAATGTGCAAAAGTTCAAAAGTGTTCGAGAACGTATTCATATAGAATTATGTTATACCAGTAAGAGATTAATCTTATGTTGTCTAGATTATTTATAAAGCGAAGTTCGTGAGCGCTAGTGGAAACAGAGGGTTTCTAACGTGTCTTTTGCGTATCGTTAATAACGTCGTCATTCTAAATTTTGGCGTGTCGCAATTATGCAGGAGACGCCACGTCCTACGCAATTTTAACTATCAACTTTCGTCGCTTTAATCTTATGATGCAAGTATGTTGTTTGTTCCAGATATTCAAGAATTCTATGAACTAACATTATTAGACGACAACAAGTCTGTCCAGCAGAAGACCGCAGAAACAATACGCATCGCTAACAAGTGGGAAGCTGATGGTACGAGACGGGAGGTGAGAGTTATAGATAATTATAATCAAATACATTTTTAATATTTTTTAAGGGCAACCCTATTCCACGTGGCCATACCACTGCTGTTGCATTATATAATACAATTTTATTGGTAACATAAAGTACACGTCACGTACATACGTTCAAATAATCTTAGTGGAGACAAAATTTGTTAGTGTTCGTGTAATGCGTTATTAGCGTTCTTTTTTTAGCAATTCAACCTTTTTTATAAATGAAAAAAAAACAATTGCGTTAACAAGCGAAACAATTGACAAATAAATAGAATGGCGGCTTAATTTGGCCAGTCGCTAAAACTATTTGATAAACGAGACTATGTGGTTTTTGCAAACATCCCGCGGTCTGTTAACTCGGATAGTAACTGCTGTATATAGCATGTTTTTTTTTATTATATTTTACAATATATTAGTCAGATTTTATATGTGTACTTAATTATTTCTACATTTGGAAATTTGCCGTTGAAAATATTAACATCGGAACGAGCTATAGATAAAAAAAATATATTTTTATTATCATTGATGTCTCCGACATTCAAAATAATTCTAAAATCCATGTTAATTAAGAGTTTTTATTCAGGATTCATAGTTTCATTGTGTGAAGCCGCTAGTTTTAATAGTAATTATCAATTTACCGCTATAAATTACATTCGACAAATCGCTCGGGGCGGGAAACAAAAAAAACCATCGACAATTACAGTTTATAAAAAAAGGTTCGTTAGTGATCGAGGCAACAATGCCTGGACTAAAGTTTTATTTACTGCAGTTAATTTTCCGATACAGCCGGCATCGGCGGTCCATGAAACGAATTCGCAATATACCTTTTTGTGCAGCGGCTGCCAGTGTTTTGATTGCAGAATGTTTCCATTGTATAGGCAATAGACATTTTGATATTTTGATACCGACGTCTGCTCAGAACATCGCCGTTCACTTTTGTTACTTTTACACTTTGGATCAGTTGTTCGAACATGGATAGCCGTAATAAACGGTGCTTTGCCATATTTTATGAATAAAAAAAAAGGAAAATTCAATGGTCTTTTTAGGTTTTCTGTTTTTACATCTATATCACTTACCAAAGTCTACATTGCATACTCCATGATTTCATTTGACGAAGATCATTAAACCTATTGATCCTATGATGCTAACAACCAATATATAACCTAAAATATTTAATTAAAAACGCCGGAGGCATAAATACTATCAATTTGATACATTATTAAATTTAAATAATACAGTCGGTTTTGTACAATAATGACAATACTATGATATTATATTCCTTTGATTTTATATATAATTAAAATGTTGCCAGTAACTCTATACCGTCGATGTTACCTTAACCTATTAAATCAGTCAATCGTAAATCAAACAATCGACGTACGGAAATTCTTTTTACTCATGCATGTCGATCGATTCCGAGACCTTTACTGATAGAAACGTTATAACTTTGTTCTATACTAAATATTACTGATATTTCTTATCCACGTGCAAACGACTGACACAATCATCAGCCAAATCCGTTCATACTTTCATAAACAATGTTCTCCTAACCATAAATATGAAATAACCTATGCATAAAGTCACTGATCTCTGTAAATGGATAGGTTGCTTGGAAATTACAGCTTTTGCTTCATTCTAACTTAACCTCTTTATATTGTAAATGATACTGTAGAATTTGATCCCAACAAAAAGTACGCGGAGGCATTTTTTCGCCTTACTTTTGTGCTCCGGCTAAGATTGGTCATATGTTTCAGATACACACAGAGGAAGGCGACTACAGATCGGTGTCGAACGCATTCCTACAGGACAACAACAGGAAAGACGACCATACAAACGATGGCACTCCAGATTCGGGAAAGGTAACACAAAAAGTCAAAAGCGACAGTTAAATGATTTTGGATAAAATTTAAAAAGAAAACATTTTTTTTTAAACAGAACTGTTTTATTTGGCCATAGATAATAATACATTTTAAATGTCTTAAGTGTTACGTTAAAGAAGTTTGAAAATAATTATTTGTTTTGCAGGTGGGAACTATACCATCGATATTATCGCCGGGCAGCGACAATGAAGAAAAAAAGGTAATGTTAATACAATTACAAAATGTAAGTAGTTACGTAAACAGTGTAGAAGTGTATATTTCAAAGTATGTCAATTGTGCATGAGGTGGTATTTTACTTATATATAGTTTAAACTTAATTAAAACAGAAGTTAAATTGAAGAATATAAACTTGTCAAATAAATATGATTAACGTTACGAGGTGCTTTAAAGTCCATAGTTAGAAGCTTGATCAAATGTTTCATACTCGACTTTAGCGCTGTACCGCTACGTCAAGAATGTAATTCTTTTAAAGTAACGCTCAGTACATAATAGTAAGCCATTATTAATGGAATAAAAATATTTGTACACGTTATAAAAACTGTAACTTGTTGGTATGCAATGTATTTGTTAAATGATGCCCAAGCAAAACATTGTAATCGTACTTCATCCTTACAATATAGTAGGATTGACTACAGCATTCTTATTCCGTAGAGACTTAGGGCGTTGAAAAAATATTTTTGTATTGCTTTTAATATCAGTAAGCAGATTCATCAGTTAAATTAATAAAATTAAATTATATAACAAAAACGATGATAGAACTTTGTACACCTGGCTATTTTTTGTAAAAGCGCCATCTAGTGCAAAAATTCTATACCTCTTCGGTGTTTACCGATACTCGGTTATTTCGTTTTGATTTTTCTTTGATGACGTGACGGGACTGAAGGTATACCAAAACGTTCAACAAGCAACAAGTGGTTGGTAATGGCGGATGGTTGGTGTTTCGCGTCCCGTAGTACTATTTATAACCTAAAATATAGTACAAGTTTTCAGCGATATGTACGCTAACGTTTCGCCGTTGTGTGGATTTGTGCTGTTAAATTTTACAATTGTGCCAATGTCGTACGGGTTGTGCGTTGATTGAAAAATACAACTAATAGATGAATTTTCAGTGAAATGATATTGCACATAAAATTTTGACATTCACACTGCTGATATTTCGTATTCGTTTCAAGTAAGGCCATATAATATACACTAATCTATTTTTAAACGTTTAGTAATTTCATTATAATTTGGGAACGTTTTCGAATCATCGGTGAGGCTAATGAGATTCCTAAGATAGTTTTGCTTGTGACAAATCGCTGTGTTACTCGCTGATCGTTTACCCACTTACAACAAATACTCCCTAGCCCAGCAGTGTTATATTGCACGTTAAATAACGTTACACGGACATTCTAATTAAAGTTCATCGCTTTGACATTCATACCATCCTATCATTGAACACAATCGGCGACAAACCAATAACTAGCAAGCTATACATCGTAATAGTATCACTATCAGAAAAGGGTTCGGCTCGATGATTATAACACTCATTAGATAAGGACTTGGTGCAATTTACGAAACAAGCTAACATGTTAATCAGCTTAAATAATGGGATAAAACTACTTACATGCAGGTGTTTTATTTTGAATATGGTCATAGATGTTATAAACGTTGGTGCAAGCTAGAAGTGGGTTCTAGGTAGAGAATGGTGCATGCCGATCGACGCCCAGTACGGTGCTCTGAACAAGCACAAGTGTGTAACTAACAATGCATGCAGTGTACATAGTGTAGTGGAGAGATTGATATAAGTGCCCAGAGGCTATGCACACTCGTTCTTCAAAATGACAGAAAGACGAAAGAAAAAAACGCACAATGGATTCCTTCGAAAAGTATCCTCCCTGTTCAATCTTGACACGGTGAGTGAGCTACCAGTGCTTGTAAATTACAATTGTAACAGATAAGAACTTGAACTACTGACCAACATTGCATGTTGTCAAAACATGTTTGCCATAGTGAAAGTAATTTCAAACATTTATGTAGGTGAAATGCCACCTCAAATTATATGCCTCAATTTTATCTTTTGTCTTTATATTTCAACTTACATTAATTAGATTATTTTTTCATTATCATATTTAATTGATTATAATTAGGGAGTGGTTATATATGGTGTTCCATTTGCAGGCTCACGTTCCAACACCAGAAATGAAGCAGGTAAGCGTATTGCAGTAATTATTATCAAGACCAAGGAAATAAAAATACTACATTAATTTTCATATCATGTGTACAAATTGTTTATTAGGAAAGGCATATATTTATAACTTTAATATTACAAAATGTTAGTCAAAAGTTGTCGTAAATTACTTTCATATTATTAAAATATATTTAATCACATAAACATGGTAAGATTAATTTACTGTTAAGTCTAAGTATCAATTAATTACATATAAACTATGGTGTTATATTATTTATTATAAATATTGACAAACAACAATATATCCGACATGGAAAACATTTATATTGAAGGACATTACTGTAAAGTAGGATTTTTTTTGTCATTAGTTTTATTTACCTTAATGTACAATATATTGTAGAAAATAATGTAAATGAAGTTTTTAGCTTCTATCAGTCACAGAGATTTATGACTCAAAAAAATTGGGTAATAGGGTCACCAAGAAAATAGATTGTGTTATTAAGTCATTAATTTTGATTTGAAGTTACAGATAAATGGCATAGAAGGTGGAGGAACTGACAGGACAGTAGGTGAAGATGGATTTTTATACCTGACAGTAGCCCTGTCAAGATCGGGAGGTGCGGGCCTCGGTTTCAGTATTGCAGGGGGCTCTGATAATCCGCATGTGGCCGAAGATCCACTTATTTATGTTACCAAGCTTATCCCCGGTGGAGCGGCTGCTGCAAGTCAGTTGCAGATCAATGATGCTATTTTGCAAGTAAGTTTAATCTATTGTAACCTGTTGCTGTTCACTCCTCGCTTGTTAATTTTTATAAGAAATATGGAACACATTGAACAATCTGATCATACAGTGTATAAAATATTTTATCACTGTATAAAATATTGTAATGAAGGCGTCACTTCTGTCTTTATTGGTCAGATAAATTGACCTTGATTGAAACTAAACATAGAATTTTATTGTACATGGTATCATGTAAAGTATATAATGTATTATGTAATTATGACAGCTTCAATAAAACAACTAAATATTTATTTACACTCAGGTAAATGACACAAATGTTGAAAATGTGACTCATGCTGAGGCGGTGGATGCGTTAAAAAAGGCCGGCAACACTGTAAGACTGGTAAGTTAATCTACCTGTTAGAAATGCCTGACTGAAATTGAAGAGTTATGTGTTTATATTTTTTTGGACAAGGATATGTTTGATTGGATATTTAAAATGATCTATTTCGTAGTATTCAGATCACCATAAAATTAGTGTTCAACAATTCAATTTGTTAAATGTTCGCAGAAAATTAGACGTCGTACTGCCGAGGACACTTTGACAGTACCAAGCATAACAAAAGAACAGGCCGTAGAGATAGAGTTGGTCAAAGGAGGCTCAGGTCTGGGATTCAGTATAGCGGGAGGTGTCGGCAATCAGCACATACCGGGCGACAATGGCATCTACGTCACCAAGATAATGTCAGGCGGCGCCGCCCACCGCGACGGCCGACTGAGGGTCGGAGATAAACTGCTCATGGTCAAAAACACATCGGTTAGTAATTAGCTGTAGTTATGTTTTTAGTGTTTAGTCACGTTACATTATATCATTTCTAACGGTGATCACTATTTCAATTACTTAATTATTAAACTAATTAAGATATGGCTGCTTTTGCACTTTTTGTTGTCTTACAAAGTAGGAAACTGTACCAAATTGTAGATTCTAATAAAATCACTGCATCTAATTATGATGCAATGAGAAGACTTATGAATAAATTGCGTAGACTGAAAGATAAATACACATTATTTATAGGGACGGAGAGGCGAAGGCTGGTTTCGAACAAAGATAAGGGCCAGGTATAAGCAATGTGTCTCAGTGTAATATTTTGTTGTGCCAGAAAGGCGACGTGAACCTGGACAATGTGACGCACGAGGACGCGGTGAGCGCGCTCAAGGCGTCCGGCGAGCGCGTGCAGCTCGTGCTAGTGCCGGGGCCCAGGCACGGACAGCCCTCGCCGAGGACCTCACGAGCTAACACACGTAAGTTGTGTTATGGAATGTAATAAATACTAGAACTATCCAACTCTTTAACTCGTCGCGTTGTTTGTCATCATTTTCTAATATAATGTGATGTTTAAAAATCTATAATGTTAATTAACCTTTATGAAAAAGGAATAGTTCTAATTGGTACTGTCAGAGACTGGCCCATAGATTACGAATTATAGCGTTAAGATTTTAATGGAAAAAAAATTGGTTGCACGTTCAACAAACAATGTGCATTGTACTAAGATTTTGAACCTGTTCTATGTATTTCAGCGTCGAGCACAGCTAATTCTCTACGAAGGGAGGACGTAACTGACGGCACTGAAGAGCCGCGTGTCGTAGATTTAGAGAAAGGTCCGCAAGGGCTCGGCTTCAATATTGTCGGTGGCGAAGATGGACATGGGATATATGTGTCTTTCTTGCTCGCTGGAGGCCCGGCAGAGAAGTCAGGGGAATTACGCAGGGGGGATAGATTGCTTGCTGTCAATGACGTTGATATAACGCATGCAACGCATGAACAAGCCGCCAAGGCATTAAAGGTATGTGTTGAGTTGAGTTGAACAGTAATATATTTGTTTTAAAAGTTTTTGAATTTCTTTTTTAATAGCTTTAAACAAAAATCTTACGTCGGAAGTAATAATTAATATGTTTTCACTGCCATACTCTTATTATACAAAAAATAATAATAAAACTAAAGGAATTAGATGATTTTAAAGTTGAATTTAAAAAAAAATGTCATTTTCGTAAAAAAATAAATTTTTCACATCGCGTTTTGTAAACAATCGCGACCGTGATCGTGCAATAATGTTATGAGTTGCAATTGTTATGAAAATGTGTTAATTAAAAGTACAATGTTCTAACATTGTTATGTAAATATTATATGACTCCTTTTTTGTACCACATTGAATTTTGTCAACAAATATACTAAGTCTATATACCTATTTACTACGTATTTTGTAATAGTGTTTTAAAAAGTCTAAAAACATTGCTGTATGCAGGGCACGGGACAAAATGTAAAACTGACAGTGGTGTACCGGCCGCAGGAATACAACAAGTTTGAAGCTAGAATCAATGAACTCAAACAGCATCACACTCTCTTAAGAACGTCACAAAAACGATCGCTTTACGTCAGGTAAGCATACCCTTATACAATTAAAATTAGATGGAAGATTGACCTGCAAAAATTGTCTTTTTAAGTTGTCAAGAATTAAAAAAAACACTTTTTAATTCATAATACTTTTATAAAAAAAAACACATATGAAAAGTTCGAGAGCAAACTGAGGTATTAAAACAATCTGACAGTGTCAATTGAGTCTTTTAACAATGGTTCAATTGTGTCGCGACATGCCAGATTTTTTGCTGTCTGCCTTTATGACGTCATACGTGAGTCATCATTTGATGTTTAATGGTTTCTAATAATTCGTAAAGATCACTATTGAACGATATAAATTATATTGAAGTATAAAAAATATTGGTTTCAACAAAAGAATTTGGTCATGTACAAAAGAAAAATACTATTTTACAGAGCATTATTTGACTACGATCCAGTGAGAGACGACGGCCTGCCCTCGCGAGGGCTGCCCTTCCGGTATGGAGACATCCTGCATGTCACAAACGCTTCTGACGACGAGTGGTGGCAAGCCAGGTACACTATGTGTTTGCTCTCTTAATTTTTTGTACATAGATGCTAGAAAGTATAGTCGAATTCAATGGAAACGAGAATTATATTCAGACATTTCACTAGCTAAGTAATTAGTTAGTGAAATGTCTGTAGGTTTCTTTTGGTACACTTCAACATTTAAATAAATGTAATAAACACCGTTTAATAATTTATTTTAATTTATCTGTTGTATTATTTAAATTTCGGCGAAGAAATTCAAAGATATATGTGAAGTCAACCAACACGCACTGGGCCAGCGTGGTTGACTATGGACTAGTCACCCCCTAATAATAATAGGGTAGGCTCCGAGCCCCTCGGTGGGGACGTATAGTGAGCTGATGATGATGACGCTAGGTAGACATGAATATGCAGAAGAGTTTTGTAAGCAAGTAGTGTATAAATGATAGAAATGGGAGATACCATCGGAATGACAGTATATGAAATGGGTAGTATTAGAGGTGTGGCAAAAAGTGTGCTAGGAGAGTCAAAAGGTAGAGGGAAAATTGAGAAAGAATTGAGAGAGCTGGTCTTAAAATTAGTAGGACCAAAACCGAACATTACTTTTGCGATTTTGGTGGCTAGACCAGCTTTTCTCCAATAGCCTTAAATTGTGAGCCCTTACCAACCTGCTCTGATTTTAAGTACCTCGGTTCACTCGTCCAACACGACGGTGGCGGTGACCGCGACGTGTAAAGCCACTGGAAAGTCACTGGATAAAGACCGAAGAAGGTGTGAATGGATTGTGTGAAAGAGGACATGCGTGGGAAGTGTGTGAGTTCAGAGATGACGGCTGACAGAGATATAAGGAAGAGTATTACGTACTGTGCCGACACTTCACAGAGAAAAGGATACGTTGATGATGATGATGGAGTTCGGAATCGCACCGAATTATGTGAAAGCGGATTTTTGTGATATATGTGGGTATGATATAAAATTGCATATACAAAAACTATTATAAAATTCAAAATATTATACAAAATGTGAATAATTAGAAAAAGAATATAAGCAAGCAACTAAAAAATCTAAGTTGGTGAGAAAGAAAAAAGCTTTAAATAATACTCAAAGCAGTAAATTTAAAGAAGTAAAAGACGAAAAGGAAGCTAACAAAATGGAGAGCGAGCGGTTGACAGGTCACATGGGAACTGTATGCAAATATCTGCAAGTTGTGTTTCGCAATGAGGTCTTGTCAACCAGCACAAACTTGTGGAAGTCATGAATTTTTAAAATGAAACGACCTGTTTGTTTTTAAGATTTACGTGACTGTTGATGTTGATAGTGGCCAACTTTTGGCTTTTATACTGTTAGCTACGTAACTGACTACCGCATTCAGAGTTGTTCAATGATCACAAAGCACATCACTGTGTATAATAAGTATGAATAATTTGCACTAGGGTACTAATTCTAAATTAACTTAGGAGTAACTTAACACAGTAGATTCAATTGCAATAAAAAGTTGACCGATTTGAGTATTTTAATTATTACTTAAATTAATAAAATTGTTTTATTTAAAATTAACTATGTTCTGACATATTCTAAAGTGTTTTAAAAGTTGTTTTTAAGATTCCTTTACAGAATTTAGTAGGCTTTTGATCTAACAAAGTTAAGCAATTAATTAGTTTTGAAGACTCGACTTCGACCAATTCTGTAACAAATTTAGATATTAACTAAATAGTTATATAACTTTTAATTGCGATAAAGTATCTTCTACTTCTAATGTTATCTACGTGTGAGTTTTACAATTAATTTTTATTAGGATAAATTGAAAGCATTTAGTTCGGATTCAGTATGCGGTCGTAACGGTGATTAATGCTTTACCTCGCGTCGAAGGAAGCTAGCACAAAGCCGACATGGAAAAGGTATTAGGCAGTGGCTTCAATAAACGGCCCAATAAGTTATGTAAAGTGTGGGTGCATCGCGTTACATTACAACCCCTACGTGCCCCGAGGGTTGGGACGCATGCGCGTGCACCGTCAGCCGCGCACGGCATATGCGGAATATTAAAGGAGGAAAGAGAAAAAAAAATTAACTTGTGAAGCCATTTTCGTCTATCGGCGCCCCTCGCCCTCGCTTCTCGGATGCAGAGTGACTCGCGCCGCCGTGGCCAACGGACGTCTCCGTCGCGCCGCACGCACTACGACTCGCTCCGCTAACCGGTCGGTTACATGTGAATTTAAGTTATGCCTTCAATCATGTCAAACTGTACAAGGACCACTTTAGCTAGTTTTTTAACTTGATTATCGAGTCCTTAATACTTTTAAAACTTTCCTATAGTCTTGTGTGTGCATTTAATATACTTAAATTGAAGTGTTTTAGTAAATTTTGAAAAGTAAATCAGTTGTGTTTGTATTTTAAGTGACGAAAACTATTTAATTCTTAGTCGGTACGCCGCGTGTGTACTTTGGATTGTTGGAACTCATGCAGTTCTAGGAAGAGAAAAAAACTTATGTGTGTTAACGGTGATCTTTTTTGAAATTTGAACCCCGTGTGTAAATAAAAAGCGAACACCAGCGATCGGCGATTGAACATAAGTGAGGTAATAATTCTTCAAATGTTTTTAATACCGCCCATCGTTTTGTTGTTTTTATTTTCATTTCCCATTTAAAATTTTAATGCAATTATTATTTGTGTATATACTGTGTACCGTTTGATTAATTCAAGTGCGTTGTCCTTCAGTGTTGTTTTATTTATACGCTTGTGTTTTTAACTTTGATCCGCTTTTGTTTTCAT
Source organism: Papilio gigon (assembly GCA_027563995.1). Taxonomy (NCBI): domain Eukaryota; kingdom Metazoa; phylum Arthropoda; class Insecta; order Lepidoptera; family Papilionidae; genus Papilio; species Papilio gigon. The sequence continues at coordinate 4,042,482 of JAODUI010000030.1, read as the reverse complement.
TTTCAAAACATGATTGACCGTATGTTCATATTGAGATTGTAATTGTTTTGCATTTGTTGTTTAATTGTGATACAATGTAAATTGTTATTGTCTTGTCTATGATAATAACTACAATTGTATTGTAAATCAGATAGTGTTATAGATATATTAACAAGAATATCGAAGGCCGTATTATTTTTTCTACGGCAAGGAATGGTGAGATGATAAATGGTGTAACTTTCATCTATAAATCACGCTTTCCCTGTCTGATAGGAGTTCCAGCGCTGGGGTCGTACTTGCCAAGAACTCTTGTTGTTAGTTTTATATGATCGTTATCTAACGTCTGCAATCAATTGTGCCGAAATGAACACACTCCAAGAATAAATTGCTATGATATTTACTCCTCCACAAATCTTACTTCAACGTATTTTCGTGATAAAGTCGGTGAAACTCTTGGTAAAATTTAAGAATATTCACACGTAACTAAATTATTGCTTCATATTTTTCTTTGAATGTTTCAATAAAACGGCTATTAACTGTTTTATATGAAGTCAGAGACGTAGGATATAATATTCTAAAGGACATTGATTTTGCGATTGACTTATCGATTTTTTTAAAGGTATTTTTTAGTATCTATAACAATGGAGCGAAGCTCTATGGAAAATAATTCTTCCCGTCGTCTCAAATATAAAAGACCTATACCGATAGAGTCACGTTAGTTAAAGTATTTAATAAAAATCTTCGAGTGATTTTTATATTAAAAATAAATCAACTTAGTTAAGGATAAATTTGTAGAGCTATTATAGAGAAATAAAAAATATACTGGTAATATATTTATTCTTGCAAATTATATTTTTAGCCAAACATTTGGTAGGTAACTGTTGAAAAATAGAAGTGTCAGTAATAATATATAGTGCCTTTATTGAAGCTAAAATATTTTCACGTATGATACAAAATGTTAGGACAGGATAAAACGATGCGGATAATTGAAGAATATCAGACCGTTCGGCGCGTCCCGCCAGGAAAATAGAAGTGCTAAATAGAACAAAAGTTGATGGGCCGTGAAATAGTCTGTCGGTAAAAAGCGAGCCTCTTTTATAATCCACTCTGTACTGATACTAAATGAAATTTTACACTTCAATTTCATTATAGAGACGCTTGAGAGCTAACACGTTGTAACCGTAAATAATATTAAACAAATGTTAAGTTAAATTCGTTTAAAAAAACATATTTAACGAAAAATCAAACATATAGTGTCCAAAAATAGTAACTTTCGGTCTGTAAATACGTGAGTTATGATAAAAAAAGATATTTCCTACTTTGATGAACTGCATAGACAAGCGGACGTACTGACGGACGGACTACCGGTTTAGAGTTCGTGGGTTCGAATCCCGCCATTCGTTTACTGTGCACCACACCCTAATACAAGCTTTTTCAAGCTTTCCAGTTTACGAGAAATATGAATAAGTTTTAAAAAAAAACCTACTAATATTTTTCATTAAACATTTTTTTTTTCACTACAGACTATTTGAAAAAGTTTGTAAATTAGAATACATTGTTAAATGAATACAATTGTAAATAATTTAAATTATTGAGAAGAATTGAATACGTTCCCACGTTCTTAGTAGCAAGCTCTGGATCGCTACGCTTCGGTACTTTGCCCTCTCACAATACGTATATATATCCTTTGTTAGCGTTCGACTCAATCTTTCAAGTTTTAAATTTCATAAATCTAATTAATTTGTTTTCATTATTTCTACTAGAGGTCGCTTATCGAAATTCTAACATGCCTGATATTCTGCCAACATTATAAAAAAGACTTTTTTTTTATTTTTCATTCAAAGTACATAGTTTTATTTACTTCTACGAATTAAATATTCGATTCAAACACACTTACTGTTTCGTATAATTTCCTTAAAAACAGTATACAAACTTTTCTATTTACATACTTTTATAAATACTAGCTTCTGGCCGCGGCTTCATCCGTGCAAAATAAAAAAAAAACTTAGTTAATAGCCTATAACCTATTCTAGACAGTAATCTATCTTCGTGACAATTTTTATCCAAATCCTTGTAGCCGTTTTGGAGTTACCTCCTAACAAACATCCGTTCATCTAAATATAATTTATAATATGAGTAAAAGAAGACATTTCATTGTTATATATTTTATCTATGTGTGAACGTATAAAAATGAATAAAGTTCAATATGAAACATACTGTATACAACATTTAGTAAACACCCTGTATCGTTTTAAAAGTCATTACTGTTTTTACGTAGTATTAATTATGTTAACTGAGTCCAGGGGTATTAATAAAATTTGCAATCTCGTCTCTGTTTCGCTTCAAATGCCAATGTTGTCTAGACCACCCGCGATGATACCATTGTTCAATTAATTTTGAACTTTATTATCATGTTGCCGAAAGCCGCTTTTCGTGTCGCCGTCAAACGTTACAGACTGAAAACGAGTCTATAATCGCCTCGCAATTTTGATCTTGCGAATATATTTAATGGTAGGTTATAACTGCTAATTTAAACTATTTTTTTTAAATTACTTTTAACTAATATATTGGGAAATGTTTATTTCTAAAAAAAAATACAAACTTTTATTGTTTTCATTACAAATTCAACGACTCGGTTATCGTCCCAAAAACAAAAAACGAAATTATAACGAACGTTATTGAGCAACACAGACAGTAAAAAAATGTTGACCTAAATTAATTATAAACAAAACAATTAATCATATTACAATTATCGCTCTTAAAGTATTGTATGACATTACATTTTTTTTGAAGATCGTAATAAGAAAAAAAAAATTTTTTACTTTGCTAAGTAAATGAAACATCAAATCGAATTATTCTAAAAATTCTCAATAAGTAATCGAGAATTTACAAAATGACACGTTCATTGTTTTCGCGTTTACAATTTTTTTAATTCACACAATGTTTCAGAATTTAAATCTCATTAGAGACTTAAACAAAGGAAATGAGGATGTAATAAATTTAGCGAGACCCAAGACGGTACGTTCACTGGTTTCTTTAATTCGGTCGCCATAGCAGCGGCGCCCCGCGGCGACGGCCGTTGCATTTCTTGCGAGAAAACCAGCTGCTTTTAACATAACTCGCTTCTTATTAGTCGCTTACGTGCCGAATTGAATTTTTGTTACTTAAGTAAAATGAACAATATTTTCTTACATTTCCTTATTGAACATTACGTCTGTAATTTAATGAAAATTCGTGCAGCAAACCTGTCGTTTTTCCGACTTTGAAACAGAGGTGGTTGTCAATTGGACGATATTTTTTTTATTGAAACAAGGCACAGTCCTTCGTTAGGATCTGCCAATGTTTCCTGTGAGTTTAAACACAATTACATTACAGATAATCGATCTAAATACGTAACAATATAGTTTTCTATAGTTAAATAAGAGCTTGCGGAATAAATATAAAAAGTAACTAAAATAGACAACAGCTGAAAACGTTTGTTTGCCATTGTGCGTGGGCCATTAAAATGGGAAATAGTAAAATTTTTACGACTAAATAACACGTGTTTCGCAAAGAATCGCTTCCAACTGCGACCCATCTGCGGCGAACAGAACGTGCCGATTCGGTACCATATTAAAATTCCCACACATAAAATTGAATGAGAAAAAAAGGTTCGCCAACGGCCCCTTTCCAACTCACAACAAACAAGCAGGTAAGAAAATCTTTACGACCCCTAACGAATGAAATATACATAGAATGTCAAAGAAATATACGTCTTGTATCTCTAAGATTAAGAGTTAATATTGATTCGAAATGTTTCTTGAGTATCGATGAAAAAATTAATTTATAAATTTGAATGTCGTGAATGACAGAATCCAGGATATTTTATTACCAAATTATTTTAGCCGGCGGCTAGATGATACGTTATTCTTATACATTATTATATATTTTAATATTTCTGTGGAATATTAAATTAGCACACACAAGGTCATTTAAACTTAAGATACATCTCAAATTTTAAGAATTTATAACAAAACTTGTTGACGTAAATATTCATCTTGTGAATACCGCGAAATATTCAGTAGTTAAATATCTTTATTACCATTAAAAGATTGAGTCGAAAAATCTACTTAACACGTTTGACGAGAGATTTATTCTTTGATGGAACATTTTAATCATTCATATTAGAAATAACAGAACGTTCAAATGAAATTTTAGTAAGGGTCCACATTCTACGGCTGGGTTTTTTGTGACGACTTACCCTTACTTGGATGCTGTAGTACTCGCGGCTTTTAAAATAAACTTAGGTTTCAAATACAATGCGATAAAGGGACAAAATAATGATTCTATTTTGACGTTGCGATTTGCATCCACAAAGCAAGCGATTGGTTGATCCGCAACGCTTATGATCCCGGGCAAATGTACAGGGCGTAAGTCGGAGCTAGACCGGACAAAGTTCCCATCTCGTCAGTTTTGGATTATCGGTGTGGTTATCTAGTCTACGAGTGAAACCGGATCGTGTGTATTCGGTCTTAGACGTGCGGCCTCACTGGGTGCGTGTGGTCGTATAAAGTAAAAACCTGCCAGTTCGTTTAATGTATGGTCTTTGTTTGATTGATCGTTCCCACTGAGGTTAACGTATTGCCAGACAAAAGACTCTGTCAAACATATATATCAGCGAGAGATAAATGTTTGTGATAGAAAGATAAGCTTTCCAATGTAACTAATAGATGAACAGAGATAATCATTTAATCACATTTTAATAAACAACTTAATTCCCGCCGAACTTCTGACGAAATGCATTTATGTTTTGAAGATTATTGAGAATCTAACATTATAACGTGTATTAGACGTCTAGTATAAAAAAATACATATAATAAACAATACAATATTGAATTAAATTGTCTTAAACCATCCATGTGTTTAAAGATTAATTTATATTTAATAGGTTGGTTACATTGCGCGCCGGCCTTGAGAGCCATCCGAGCGTGCCGTCTGTTACCGAGCAATACACACATTAATCTTTGTAAACCCGCCAGACGAGGGGTGAGGCTGTTTAGCGTTGATGTCAGTATTAATTATGGTATCACTTTGTATTCAAATTAGAACAATTTATATGGCTGTCCGTGCTATAAGTGCAGCGGGCCGTAATCATACGTCTCTGGGTTACACAATGTTGCCACGCGTGTCAAACGGAATAACATCGATGGTGCAGTTGTTAACCGATTGACCGGACCTGACTGTATCTATATAGCTAGCTTCTATCCCTGTCATCTACTTAAATTGTATTTTCGAATTTCACACCTTAATTTATTCAACGTTCCTATATTCGTGATGCAACCTGACACATATTCAAAGATGAGTCTGAAGTCAATTGTTTAGCACATGGCCAGCGTGGTGTACTAAGGCCTAGTCACCACAAACTGCTGTATGGAATATATGAGCTGATGATGGTAAGCAATAAGTCTTTGAACCCTATGGAATAGTCCAGAAGGTACATAGTTGTTTGTTATTAGAGCATTGCTTGACATAAAAATTGTTTGATTCGGTTTGAAAGCTGGGAGACGCAGACATACAATATTGTACAGAATAGTTTGTTGAGAACGAATGTATACCAGCGTGAAAAACAAAACCGCTTTAATGGCTATCTTGTGGCTTTTATAAGGCGGTTTTAGTTCTTATGTAAGTAAAAACTCTTCAATCATTGTTTGTTTTGAATACAAGTGAATTATAACTTCGTACAAGATGTTGGCAACGCGCCTAACATCTTAACGTGCGATGCATTACAGCTTTCTTTTTTTGGCATTGAATATAAATTAAAAAAAAGTGTATCCATTCTTAAATTTGCTACGAACCGTACGGTAAAACAAAACGATAACGGTAAGGATTACTTTATGTTTATACGAAGTGTTGCTCGCGACTCGGTCAGCGTTGAACTAAAAAATTACTAAACCCTACCTATGTTACTCTTGCATACATCAACTAACTTCAAGCGTTACAGAGATTACTGGGAACAAACACGGACTTGCGGACCCGCGTGCAGACAGACAGAAATCAAAATAATTGGTATTACAGACAGACACTTCAATTATATTATCTGTATAGATTTCGGCGAATACCTCTTTCGTGTCAAGTACGCTCTAATGCATCTTTCCGTTCGCTGCATGTCCCGCCGAAGTGATAGCGATCAGTATAGCGTCTGCCGACTTAAGTCCCGAATAAAAGCTGGCCGGTCCCAAATAAAAGAGCAATTGTATGGCGCATAAATTGCGATAAAGTCACTTGGTGTTTCGTAGGGGATTCGATTCTTATCATTTAAGTTCTTTTGATGAACACATTTGGTACCGGACTCCCCATCTTCTAATAAAAATCCTCAATTTTACAATCGACAATTTGACTCAAAGGAGTGTCATAGTTAGTTGTTGAAGGAAGGAAAGGACTCTTCCTTTCATAGTTGCTTAAGTAAGACCCCAAGTATTATGTTTTCACTTATGTTGTAAAGGCTTCACCAATTTTAATGGAACTTTTAATACAAGATTAAGTTAAAACCAGTACATATATGTGAAGAAATTCAAAGATGTGTGTGATGTAAATGCACTGGACTAGCGTTTGGTCTAGTCACCCCTGACAATAGGATAGGATCCGAGGCACCATAGGGAAGTATAGAGAGCTGATAATGTATGGGGAAGTAACATAGGCTTTTTATTCTTTTGAACCACGTCTCGACCATTGTCTTACTTGACGCTAAAATTCCAAAGTACTGAGTCCGCTGACCGCAGTCAATAAATTACTGTAAACCTTGTTGTCGCACCGCTGCCATACATAGTTTTAGCTTAATCTCAACTTAGATATAATTAATTCCTATTAAGGCACCCGAACAACATTCTGGTTTACAATATTGCATACTTAAGATAGAATTCAACTTTCGGAAAGCAACGTACCGATTTATCATTTAATTATGAATTATTTGATTATTCAAATACAATGACTTACAATCTATGTTTATAAGGAAGATTAAATCTATATTATAATATGATTTATTCTACAATTATATTATTATTATATTAATAATTAAACAAAAACATTTCACTTCTCAAATAGAACTGAACCAACGTACGAATTTAGAATAACAATTTTATTTATGTAAATAAAAAAAATCCTTAATCATAAATTTTAGTCAAATTTCGAACCCTTGATAATCATTAATTATTCTTACATCACAAAGAAATACAACCTTCTTTACAGTACATAACAAACTATGACTCATCTAGTTAGGTTTTCCATAAAAATAGTCTCACAAAGAAAAACTAGTAGAGTTGTTAACAGATTTAAATGCACGAAAAATTTTTTTCACTAAAAATCTTTATTACCACATTTAACAGTAAACTATCTTTGCATCACCATCATCATAATCATGAGCCTAAGGTCCTCCACTGAATGTAGGCCTCCCCCATCGACTGCCATCATAAACGTTCCTCTGTTGTCATTGTACCAGGGATGTAACTAACATTATATTCGAATCGGAAAAATTAAAGAACTGTCTCCATTGTAAATGATATTTGGACACATATCGACTTCCGATTAAATTATAGTAACCGGAAGTGCAAACGCAATCGGAAGTTCATAGGTTTCGGAATCCGAATCGAACCTCAGTGTCATACCTATTTTGTATATTATTGATCTAAAACATTAATAGTTATAAGATGATATTTTATGCTATTTTTATTTTTTATCTTACATTGTTTAGTTCTATGATTATCTCATCGAGATATTTCGGCCCACGCTTATTTTCGTTTTGAAACATCCTTCCCATATAATGCTTGTCTCAATCAGATCGGTCTTTAAGATAAGATCACTCGAGGCGGTACACAACGTCGATATTTTTGTTGATATATTATCATGTTATTAACTTAATAATCTATAATTTAAAAAATTTACGTATAGATGAATTTGATGGAAATGTTAATTTATAATAAACCATTCATCTAAGCTTACTTATCTTCTATATATATAAAAATGAATTGCTGTTCGTTAGTCTCTCGCTAAAACTCGAGAACGGCTGAACGGATTTATTTTATCTTGGTCTTGGAATGTTCGTGGAGGTCTATGGAAGATTTAAAAGGTGAGAAAAATTAGCAAAACTAGCCCTTTATTAACAAAAATAGCCCTTTTCCATTTCCCGTACAAACGTTGTTTTCCGAGGAGGAAATGTTTTTTTTTTTGTATATCCTAATAAATTCAAAAATCTGTTTATTTGTTGCCTTTAAGGCGAAACAGAGTTCGCGGGTTCAGCTAGTAATGTTAATAAATAGGTATAATAACAAGAAGCCACGTTAATAAAGTGAGTGGCAGTGGTACAGCGTCAGCCTTTGTTTACACACTGCTAGACATAAGCCTTCCCTTCCCACTGCCTTCCACAGTACGCGGACGTCCGGCTCCCAACGACACGAGTGGTAGACGTTTTTGAAAAATTATATCAAAACCAACCTTGATGACGATGTAAACGAAATTTACACCCAATACATAATGAGCTCTGCTTACCCCATGTGTTGTAGGCGTGAAGTAAATAAACGTTATTTTACGGTTCAAGTACTAAACTGACAATCATCGGATTATCGATAGCCGGGCTTTCGCTTCCGAGTGTTTCTCGGAAAGATGTTCACAGCGCCTCCTCAGACCTATTTACTGAGAAACTATCTCTTCGCTTATAAAACTTCTTGTAGCATTTATCTCAGTGTAAACGCCGATAGACTTGGTTCATTGAATTCTATTCTGTATCTATCAACAATATAATTGAAAGCGCCAATAGCCTAATGGTTAAGAGTACGGGTTTCCGATCACATGGCCGATAGTTCGAATCGCACCATTCGAATATTGTCTTGGACCGTTGTAGCACAAGCCTAGAACTTTTGGAATGATAAAAGAAATATTAGTGAATTTACAAAAATCTGTTACTATAATGTTGTTTAACAGCGACTTAATTTAATAAAGTCCATTGTAAAAAGTTTTTCTTTTGTTCAAATATTAACACGTTTTTGTTAATTTACTAATATTCATTGTGACCATTCCTGGTAAGCTTGAAACAGTTTGTGTTGGGATATGGTTCACGACAATAGTCGAATGGTGGGATTCGAACACACGACCGCTAGATCTGTAGTCCGTACCCTTAACCGACTATTGGCGTTTCCATTGTAAAAAGTTGAATATCAAATTTAGTTATACTTGAATAATTTAATATTCATCACCTCCATTGCACTCTAAAAACCTTGACCAGATCGGTGTGTCGTGGGAGGTCCACCTACGTTGTTCTTTATTGCAACCATCTCAAATAACCACAATCTTCGTCCATTAATGATTTAATTTGTAATCTACAATTGTACGCATCATTAATTACATTTCATATTAAATACAGTCAAGAGAAATGAAAGCGGGTCGCCTAAGGCCCCAAAGAAAACTAAAATTCTTGAAAACCAAGAATGCGAGCATAATTAAATAAACGGTATTTAATACATAATATAATACCCATTAAATAAAAAGAATAAAACTAATATGTCACTTTATTTTATTTATTAAAAATTACAAAAAGAAAAAAAACTGTTTATCTCGTCTGTAACAACTAGGAAACATGACTTATTAGTACAACAATGTGATTACTATCAATATAATTTATAGAGCCATATAAAAATAGAATAGAAAAATAAACTCAAGTGCAGTAATTTTGTAATTCCATCTTCAGAAGTCTCCCTTTTTCATATTTGACTTTTTATAACATAACGACGTTACCTTGCAATAACTAAGAAATGTTAATACCTCAATTTAATGGGTATTATATTGTCTATAAAACACAGTTTATTTCATATAGCTAGCGTTCTTAGTTCTAGATTTATTGATTCTAGAATTAAGGGTCGTTTCAAGTGACCCGTATTTTTGCTTGTGAGTGTATTTAAATGGTTCAACAGAATTATAGTGTAAAACATACATCGAAGTATTACCGTGCACGTTTCATTTTAGAAACGGGTAGATTTATGATAGATGAAACTAATTTAACCACCACGCGGTTTACGGCCATTTAAATTCAGTTCGGTTAGCTCGATTTACGCACTCTTACGCAATGTTGCCAGTTTAAAGCTACTTAGTAACAGTACGAATAGGTTTTATTATTATTTATGATCACCTACCGCCACTGGTAACATTTTCGTAGTATTTAAAATGCCAATTTATTTTTAAATATCATGTTAACAAACTTTTTTATTTATATAAAGAAAAGAGGTTTGTTTCAGTTTATAGAAAAGGCAGTTTTTTTTTTCAATTTGACGGAATGTCTGGATAAGATAGTGATTATATATTTGACATAAAAAAGGACTTTTTACATTGTTTTATAATGAAATAATAATTATGAAACAAAAAAGGTTACATGTGTCTCTGAAAAATATTATAAACAACATAAAACGTCCTTTTCTATATCAAAGAAATAATCTCTGTCTTTCCCAAAAATTCTATCAAATTGGAAAGGAAAATATGTCTAAAATTAAAAGAAAATAAAATAATTTCTTTATCTATGAACTAAACTAGAGCGCCGGTAGCGCAGCTGTTAAGCGCTTGACCGGACCAGACCGTACTCGATATCGTTCAGGTTCGATCCCCGCCATGTACCAATGTGTTTTTCAATTTTCGAATTGCATATGTACATTAACCGACGCTCTTACG
>JAODUI010000030.1:3982188-4031717 GCA_027563995.1 Papilio gigon | reverse complement strand
GTCAACCAACACGCACTGGGCCAGCGTGGTTGACTATGGCCTAGTCACCCCCTAATAATAATAGGGTAGGCTCCGAGACCCTCGGTGGGGACGTATAGTGAGCTGATGATGATGATTATTTAAATTATGCATCATTTTTTTTAAAGATTATTTTGGTATGTATTTAAAATAGCATAATAATCTCGTTTTTATTTTTTCGCAACAATTAAACTGCGTACTTTGTTATTGATTTGTATGCGTTTGACTCTTAGCGCATAATTACGTGTCATTCAATTGTGATTTGAATGATAACAACTGAATTGTTTATTGGTAAGTATAGCTCAGTAAACGCATGATTAGACGGTCAGTCGGTTTCATTTAGAAATATCAGGCAATTAAAAAGTATAAAGGGCAATATTTGTCCTAGTTTGTACTAGTCCTTTGGCTGTTATAGTATTTATTGTATTTGCGTATTCCAAACCAAGTATACGCTGAAATCTTATAAATATATAAACGTTAGTTTACATATATCGCTACCGTAATTTTGTAGAAATATTGAAATATGGAAAAATGAATTTGTAAAAAGGATATCGCTATTGGTATATAGCTATTTATGTATTGACGATAAATATGTATTTTAAAACTTAGCGATTATAGTAAAAAAAAAAAAGTTTGATATATTCATTGTTTAAATAATTCGAATCCAAATATATTTTTTTCTACGCTAACAAGGATCGAAGTCGCCGGCCGCCAACCCAACCAGTTCGTATAATTTAACTAGTAATCTATTGACACTAAAACAAACTATATAATTAATGCAGAACACGCTTTAATATGATTCTAGCACACGTGCGCATTATACAATCCCTACATGGTAAAGGCATGCCACCTTGTAATGCATTTGACACATAAACAATGTGACCGCATAACTTAAGAATTTTTATTTACTATGTATTAGTATACAATGTGTAAATATGTTTGAAACTAGATCTAATAACTGATTTATATCTAAAAAGGTGATGTTACTGTGTGTGTTGGTTTTTATGTGTAAAACAATTTAGTTATATAGTCATGTTGGTGAATTCAGCAAAAATTCTATTGGATTTTTGGCTTAGAGTATTCTTTTCTAGATTATGGCACATGCCTTAAACTGTATCTTAAAATATTATTCTTATTAAGGTCTTCAATAGTGCAATTTAAATATGTCCTTAATACTTAATAATAATAGTTTGTTATCCAGGCGACTAGACACGACGGAGGCGGACGCGATCGGTATAATACCGTCGAAGCGGCGCTGGGAGCGCAAGCAGCGCGCCAGGGACCGGCAGGTCAAGTTCCAGGGCCAGGGCACGCCCGTAAGTACTGTAAGTTGTTGCATTTATTTTATTTTTGCTTTTTCTTTATTGGTTTTACATGTGTTAAATACAGAGACGCCACACCGGCGATTCCGGTACGAAAATGCGGGGGTATAGTGCTTTAGTTTTGACAATAGATAACAGATGGTAATGCACGCGATGTCATAAAAAAACAGGGTTTCGACGTACCACAGGCGCAGCGCTAGTGTAGCAAATATTTGTTCGGCTATTTTTTATTCCAAATAGATTTGTAATTTTGTTTTTTTTTTTAATTCAATGTATTTGCAAACGAAATATTTGTTAAAAAAAATGCCTTAACAAATATTCCAGAGCCAGTCGACGCTTGAAAGAAAAAAGAAAACTTTATCGTTCAGCAGAAAGTTTCCGTTTATGAAGAGTCGAGAGGATGGTAAATCAGAAGATGGTTCAGATCAGGAACGTAAGTATTTTATATCTCTATAATTTAAGACGGCATACAATTAATAGAATGGCGAGATTAATTGAGATTACTTTAAGAAGTGAGCGTAACTCTTCTCAAAGGTTGGCTTTGACCCCTATTCAAGCCTAGTTAACTTTGAATCACTGCCGTGTTACTGTCTTATTATGTTTTTTTTGTTATATTTAAGTTTAATCTATTTATTTTTGTTGCAGCTTTCATGCTATGTTACACGCAAGAGGATACCAATGCGGATGGTAAGACATTTTTAAAAATACCTATTTATTTACATTTTTTTATCGCTGTTTGTCATAAGTAGGTTTTTCATAGATTCGCCGTTTCTTTACACAATCGTATTACAGTTGTTATAATGTCATCTCGGTATTAAATAGTTTAATTTAGTTATCTTGTAATTAAATTATATAAAAGACTTTTATTTCTTATGTTAATTTATTAATATTTCGGAGATTCAATATAGAAAATCTATTATATTTTTTATTTACTTTATGTTATCAGTACTTAAACTTGCAGTATATTATGTATTACATGTATTATGTAGGAAAATATTTAAAAAACAAAAGTGTGTACTTTTGTAACTCCATTATAACAGATGTTGTCTTGTTTTAAGAGTGTGGGGGGGGGGGCATGTTTTGTGATTGCAGTGAAAGCCCAGGGTTAAATTTAAGATGATTTAGTCAGGATGGTTTGATATTAGAATACGAGCGATCGTATCAACGCGCTGTTTGACCCACTCGGGTGCGGGCTACATGTCTATCATTATATATTGTGGATTAGTATAACATACATGTCTATTTACTTGATCTCTGGACAGATTGATGACTTCAGTTTATATTTAAATATGTATTTTATTATATAAAATATTATATTGAAAGATATCTGTTGCAATATATAAAAGTAATGATTTTTGATCACGTTTATAATTACGAGAAATGCATCAGCATGCTTTCACAAGGTTCTGGTAAAAGAAAACTTGATATTTGGAATTGAAGTAGAAATAATTTTATGTAGTGTTTGTTCTTTAAGTATTTATAAGGATTATAAAAATCGTTTATGATTTTTAGATGACTTGTGTCACCAGATTATTTGTAGAAAAGTATATCAGTACTTAAGTTATATTGAAACAAGTATGTTCATCATACTTAGAACGACTATTTTTAGGAAAAAAATTGTTAATTCAATATTTCTTGAGGCTCACGAGTTGCCTTACCACTCCTGAGATAATTCTAAACTATGAATATGACGTAGTGTGATATCTTGGCAATCAAATGTATGACGTAATAATCACTAATTAATTACATCGTGTCTAATTACATTAATGATAGTAATGCCGTTCGGTTGTTTTGCGTAAGTGAACAGTAACAAATATAATTTTGAGTCCGCTAGCCACAATATACACTTAGCGCCATCTAGCGACTAGCTGTCGTCGATGTTGCCAGATTTTGTACAAGATTAAATGGCTGCATGTTAGCTTGCTTCTGTAATAAAACATGTAAACGTTTTTAACTTAGCTTCGATGTAGCAACTACAGCAAGTAGTCGGGTGTATTTTTTTTTCTTTTCAATTAACATTTTCGTCAGTGAAGTGTGTATGTGCCAAAAGGTGAAAGGATATAGGGTGTAGAAAAATTAATTTGGTGGAAATAAAAAATAGATGGCTGCGTGTACTCTATTTAGGTATTAATATTCGCTTTGCACAGCTGTGTCGTAAGAAATAACATGGTATCGTGAGACTGGGTCGGGGCACACGGTTCGGTTCGGTCGCTCGGCCGCTCGGCCGCGCGTGCTTCTGTCCTGAAACCACACACACACCTGTTCTCATCCCATTATTGTCTTTTTATTTGCACCTTGTGTTCTCAAGCGCTATTTTAAACTACAATGGATATGCTAGCAATCTTAATGGAAACATCTCTCGATCTTTGAAATGAAACGAAATGAAATGCAAGTTGTGCAATAAAATCTTTGGTCCATACGGTGTCATGTAGAATGTTTTTAAATGTACATAACGTTAATTTTTCTACGTGTAGGGGAAATCTTGTACCGAGTGGAACTTCCCATGATGGAGGAGATAACGCTCATTTATCTCGAGGACGAGAGTAAGTTTTGGGAGTGAGGCGTAGCTTGCGAGTGCCGTAGCGGATTACCTTACCTCCCGCATTCTGGTTATGATCATCAATTTAGAGACGTAGTTATTCATTTTCAAATAACACTTCGATCTTTTTTATACTATTGTTTATGTCATCTTAAGTTTTTTTTTTCGTATTTTTTTTTTCCTAATTCATACAACGCGATAATTCTAATAGCCTATCCGCACACGAATCTCTCGTCATCGAAGCTCACGATGTTTGAAAACCACATCGTAATTTAAAATCGATTACGGACCGCCTCAGTCGAGTCAGCATCGTTGTGGCACGCGAACGACTAGTGGAGGGAGGTAGCCAGAGCGCCCTCTGCCACCCGCGGCGCTTGCGCACGAATGAGCTTCGCCTCTAGCCGCCTCACGCCGCACGTCACCAGCATGCCATGGACACGTCCGGGCCATCACACCATCACACCACATACGGGCTTGTTTTACCAGTTGATTTGTTACCAGAACTCTACTACGCTGGGTTTCCTTTTCAGCATCAAATGTATTCCGCTTCGAACACATAGACGCTGTAATTATTTTGTTAGCCTAGTCGTTGCAAGGTGTTTTCTTTTATGTATATTCGCTTATATTTTTTTTACATACTATAAAAGTATTGTGGTTGCTAGCCAGAATTAACCATTTGTGAATATTAAAGTTACGTTTTAATTCTGGCTCTTATTCGATACGATTAGCTAAACTTTTGAAAACGTAAATATTTAGCATGAGTGATCTTTAGTGAAGAAATTTTCATTTCGCTTTGTGTAAGTACCTTATCTTGGCGGTAGCTTATTTTTAATGAGAATTAATTTAAGTATTAACAAATAGTCAAAGTGACAAGATATGTACTTACGGAAACGCTTCTACGCGTGAATACAAGTGACAAGTGACTAATGTCACATAAAAATAGTACCATATAATGATAATGTTCATTCAGCCTGCCATTGCTCAGTCAAATATCAGAGACACATTGGAATCAAAACCGAAATAGAAGTATGAAGAGTGATCAGATAGGTCCAATATAAACTAGACTAGTCACCTAGCACGCCTCGCACGAATATCTACGATTTATTACATTTGTAACTTGTTAAATAAGGTTTTATTAAGCAAATTCTATGTTTCTTATTGTTGCCATTTTATATGTTTGTCATTGAAACTAAGGCATGGTATACAAGGAATTTGTTTCAATAATTTAGTGTAGACAAGTTTGTATTCTTAATGTATATTATATCTACACTTAATTGGAATATAGACAAGGTTCTGTTAGAGGACTGAAGAAATTGACTTTTGCGGTTTTATAGAATTTTTTTTTATTGTTCAATATGGCGATAAATGGTTTTGTATTTTACAGGCCAAGATGAGAATGTGCTATCGTATGAGACGGTACAGCAGTTGACGATTGCCTACACGAGGCCGGTCATTATCTTGGGCCCACTCAAAGACAGGATCAACGATGACCTCATATCAGAGTTTCCTGACAAGTTTGGAAGCTGTGTGCCTCGTAAGATGTTACATCTATTATTTCTAAACTATACATAATTATTGTTAAAAAAATTATTAATTGCGTGCCAAATTATCTAAGATAAAATTGACAAGAGTTTTGGTCCTTCGAGCATCAACGTTACGATACTATCACGATTGACCTAATAATATATGTAAACGTATTCATAAAACACTGTATTTTAAAATGGGTTATAATAAAATATATAATTACATTTGGATGTGAGTCAACGTGGGTGTTGCATGTGCTGGTGTCAATCAGAGATAAGGAAACAAAGACCGCGTGTTACAAGCGACCTTATTGTTGTTTGTATAAAGTATTTATAGAATTGAATTACTATTATACCATCGATAATAATTTACAAGTATCGTTTGAATGCTTAAATTTAATCTGTGCTCTTTGGGATATTTTTTCTCATAGGAGGTTTTATGTACCAGTGCTGGTTTCCTTCCTTCTTACGTATAAATAATATAACTTTACGTTAATAAACGAAAAGATTGAGGTTCTGTAACTATGGTTCATTATTAGTACATTTTGACGGTTAAAGGTCAACTATCCATTGCGCAGAGCTCTCCCTATCCCTTTACGCCCTGCTACATGTAAAATTGTGTTCAGCTATCTCAACCACCAATGTATTTATCAAACTCCAAATGAACAGATACTACGCGGCCGCGTCGCGACTACGAGGTGGACGGCCGTGATTACCACTTCGTGTCGTCGCGCGAGCAGATGGAGCGCGACATCCAGAACCACCTGTTCATCGAGGCCGGCCAGTACAACGACAACCTCTACGGCACCTCCGTCGCTTCCGTGCGGGAGGTCGCCGAGAAGGTAGGCACCGGATACTCTGAAATCTTTGATGGTGCTGATGTAGAGTAATTTTGTATCGGCATAGGACACTGTAAACAAAACAGGCTAGAATGACTACGATAGTAAGCTAATCTATTCAGTTATTTCAATGGAAATTACTATGAAAATACACTTTTGAACATCATGTGTAAAGGACCTTAATTTATATCTGTATGTTCTAAGTACTACACCAATAACTATATGAATGCGAATAATGAAGTTAACCTTATTTGTTTTATTTCCAGGGCAAACATTGCATTTTGGACGTGAGCGGGAACGCCATCAAGAGACTACAAGTGGCCCAGCTCTACCCCATTGCCATATTTATTAAACCAAAGAGTGTAGATTCTATTATGTGAGTTATCGATCAATATATAAATATTTTATATTAATAATTAATTGACGTTAAACAATATTAGTTTTCTTTTTGATTTAACATTCTGAATAAAGGCATAAATATGTCGACCGTTTTTATCGAAAGTCCTATTTTTAAGATGTTTGTATCGATAATTAAATTTTACTTATAACTAACTTTAAGCTAGTAAAACAAATTGAAAATAAAATGTTTTGTAATACAGGGAGATGAATAAAAGAATGACTGAAGATCAAGCGAAGAAAACGTACGAACGAGCGCTGAAAATGGAACAAGAATTCGCTGAATATTTTACAGGTTAGTATTTTATCAATATGTTTCGCTATCCATATCCATGTTGATGTATGGATGTGTTAGGATAGGTATAGATTATAATTTGGAATAGTGCATAGGCCACTCACTGAATTTTTTTGATTCCACTTGTACAATATATGTTTGATACTAATTTTGTTTGCAGCGGTGGTGACCGGCGACACGCCTGAAGAGATCTACGCGAAAGTGAAGGCGGTGATAACTGCGGAGAGCGGGCCCACTGTTTGGGTGCCACGCCGCGAGCCGCTGTGAGACTCGCCCCCCGGCGACCGCCGCGCGCCGCCCGCCGCGCACCCGCCACCCGGCAGCCCCCGGGCCCCCGGCACCATCGTCGACTGGGACTTCAACACGCTCAACTACAGGAAACGAAGCAAAAGACCTTCTATATTCGTATTCTGAACTTGAACAACTAAACTTTTATATATCGAGGTTCTGTGCACAGAAAGAAAGTCCTCCGGTCTGATGCTTGGGGGCTCTGTAGCCACAATCTTGTAAAGTTTTAACTTTCCGGCTTGTGGTCATAGTTCAAATGTATATCTGTGACGCGGGAACAGAATCTCCGATATCATTGTCAATGCGGCGTCGCTCTATTGAGCAAGAAATACGAAGCAATACTTTTGTTTGCATAAAGTATCATATGGAAAGTAATTAATTTGTTTTTAGTATAATTTCAACAATTTCCAGCAAGGAACTGCGCCAAATTAGTTCAATTGTGTTTTTAAAATCATTTATGTAATTGTTTCTTCGTATGATGCGAGCTGCATGATACCGTACAGAAAAAGCGAAATTGTCTGTTATTGCTGATAATTAAAATTTCATCGTTTTAATAGAGCGTACACATATGATACTTTACAGCAAGCAGCACGTTTGTGAGTTTCTGCTATCAGGATACATGTGCAAAACATTGTTGTCTCTCTAAAGAGAATGTTTTTGTATGAGTGCTTTGACAGTGAAAACTTGAGTGGGGATGTGTTTGGTGACACGCGCGGCAGTTGTGATATGCCGAGTGCGTTCACCGCTGTCACTTGTCCCCCGGGGCACGTCTAGAGTAAGTACGTTTTGAATTTCTTATTAAAAATGTAAATTTTCACTCGTGCGTTGATCCTAACGGCTTTCACTGTAGACTATTAACGCTTTGTGTTCGTGCGAATTCTAACATCCTAGAGGGTGATTTGTGAGATGCATTGTTGACTATACAATTTTTATTTATTGACATTATTAAGGCAAATTATGCTTGTATTAACTATGTAAATTGTATATTATATAAATTAATTAAAAAAAATATTCATGTTATTTTTAATCGGATCGCTCGGAATTATCGAGCGCTAAGAAATTACTATTAAATAATGTAACTTATGTACACGTACAAGTTACTGCGTCGTTCACGGTGCACCGACATGTTGAATATTACAAACTAGCTGTATTAGTTGTTTACTTGTGGTACAGTCGCGTCCGGCGGCCTCTACACTGCCTCACACCTTACTTTGTGCTAGCCGGGCTCTTTTCCACTGGACCAACAATTATTAATGAATTTAAACTCATTTGAAAGCAGAAATAAAAAAGTAGCTATATGAACAACATACAAGAAGAGATAATGCAAGAAGCAGTCAAATATTGTAGAAGGGGATTGATATTCTCAGTGGAAACGACCCTTAATGGCACATTCCGGTGTAGACAGGTCCGCGGCGGCTGCACCGTGTAGTTGAGCCCACCTCCCGCGAGTCCTGCATGGCTAGGCTAAGACGTATTATAATGTAATCAGAATTATTTGCTCAAGCGGCAATCTGTTTAGTAGTCCTTGAATCTCATCGACATTCGGCGAAATGTCCCACTGGCACTGGCGTCGGGCGAACTCGTTTGTTGGTTATAGTGAGCGGTCGTGTTACGGTGTTCACCACCTTTATAGTGTTTGACATTAATTTATTATTGAGAATTTTATTTTCATACGCAATAAAAAAATGAGATGCCCATCTGCAAATATGGCGCTAGCGGCGAGGAAACTAGAGTTGTACAAACGCGTCCGTTCGCGGTGTTCCACCTTTAAAGTTACACGGGCTTGTACGTTTCGTATGTATTAAGTCGGTGACGCGGGCACAGTAGCCAAAAAGATGCAGTTTTTAAATGTGTTCGTGAGAAAAAAGTCGATCAGTGGCTTGTAGACGACAAATGCTTTTTACTATTCTACCGGTTAATTTGTGAAATGTGCGGAATTTGCGGACAAAGGAAAAGTTTATGTAAGTGGAACATCGCGAACGATTGCGATTGTACGTCAGTATGCGCCGAATGTACTTAGTTCGCAAGTAGCATTTGAGCATATATTATGTAGGTGTCATGACAGTAGATATGACACAGGATGACTGACCGTGTTAAATTTGATATATCCTTATTGTACAATAAGGAACCTATCAAAACAAGTTACCAAAGTTATTTGGTATGTTAACAGTCAGCGATAAAAAATTTCAAACAATTACACTCAATATTAATGAGAGATAATCTCCTAGGCAACATTTTTGTTTTATTCTAATATGCTATTATTGGAATTCAAAATATTTATAGGTGTTTTGAGGCTGACTGTACCATTATACATTGGCGGTATGTATTGCAAACCCTATGTACTTAATACGAATGTATACTCTCCGGTGTTCAGTTGACCGTTGTCTTTTATGCACGTGAATAATTATATTTTAAAGTTTTAATTTTTCAGTATTTTATTTAGCGACATGAAGTGTTGTTCATCAGTGTACCCGTCTTTATTTAGTCAGATGCACATTGTAATGCTAAAAGTTTTATTTTAATTTATGCATTAAGTTAATTCGACCTGATTGATGTTTTTACCTAATTGTGAAATTGATTTTTTTTTGTTTTAATAGCTATTTATTTTATATTAAGAAGATAATGTATTCGATTAATTGTTATGCAATGTGTAAATTAATAAATTTAATAATGACTTAACAATTTAGTGTTTTAACATTTTATCGAGAAATCCCATATTTGCAGATGTACAATGGTTATCAGTTAGTGATGTTCAATAGACTAGTTTGAATAAAATTATTTACGTTGAAAATTCTAATTGTTGTTGTTATTTACTATATTTTACCCTTATATCACCTAGCCTAACGATTAATTAAATTCAACGTAAGCTCCAGGTTCGAATGAAAATAACACCGAAGAAGTATGTTTGAACGTCCCATTTTTATAGGTTATGTTTCAGAATGACAGCTGTTAAATTAAAACAGAGTTTAATTTTTTCGACATTTAAAATATGTGTTGCCAGAATTAGATAAAAAGTTTATAAATTAAATGTTCACGTGATTATATAAATGTCGATATCTCCTTTTACTCGTAGACGAATGGAATTAAAGATATCAGCCGATTATCAAGATAATAAAAGATTATTTGGCAGTGCGGTGCGGACTGCCGAATTGTTGATATCGATTTAAGACAAGGTAAGGTTTTTTTTATTATGTAACAACCGAGGACATATTGTTCGTCTTCTATTCATCACCATTTTATAGTTCGATCCAACTTTCCTAATTTCTGATTTAGTATTGTAAGAAAATTTTGGTAAAGGTTTGGTAAAATGTGGTAAATGCACCGGCAATTTACAAGGTTACTAGGTCAGGAGCAATCACACGTGTCCCTATCTATACAATTAATTACATTTGTATGATGCTATATAATATAAAAAAATTATTATTATGATATTTGAAGAACACGTACTCGGTACACGGTAATCTCTGAAACTTTGGGAAGGGGAAGTTGAGGTATACGGGTGTAACTTAGGCTCCTTTTTTTAATTCAACGCTGAGGATTTCTCAAACAGCGAGTCTTTTATATTAGATTTTTTCTGGAAAATTCAAACAAAATTTAAACAATTATTTAGTAAAAATGTTTATCATAGTCCAAAATATTTTCCTAGTTGCATAATGAAATCATTTCTATAATCAAATAAACTGTCTAGAAATATGCAAGTTCCAGGTCTGATTTGATTACATGTCGTTATGTTACTATAAGGTTATTACACGGAAATCTAGCGATCAAATCCTTACTATGAGAGGATAGATAGAAAATCAATATTGGCGTAACTCAATTACGTACCGATCTAGAGGTATGTATGCGGACATGGGTAATTGAATTAGGTCTTCACTCAGCTGATCAGTGTTTGGTTACAGTCAGTGCAGTGTTTTTATATATTTCCAGGTAATATATTTTATTACTAAGAATTTATTCACTGCATTATCACAGAAAATATTTAAAGTAAATAATTAATTGTATTAAGAATTTGGAAAAGAAATTCTTAACAGAATAATAAACTTTTTAAGTAACAAATTACCACCGTGTAAAATGTGTCTGCCGTGTACTGGTTCACACTCGTTTTTTTTAATTCAGATCAATGTACTGAAGGCATTATATCACAGACATTAGCGAAGACGCGACGACTCTTTAGAACAATCTATAGATCTAAGAGAGGGAAAATACAACTTGGTTGTATATTTGTTTAGATAAAATGTTTGCATCACTTCTGGAGGCAGCGCGCAAGTCGCCCTTCCATGGGCCACTAACACCCGCAGTGTGCGACGCCAGCGAACCCGCTCCCGCACTCACAGAGCCCGATGTACAGGTTAGTAACTATAACTTCTGGTTTTGTTCACGTATTCTCTTACAAAATGTCTGTTACTAAGCAATATATAACTACAAAGAGCCCACCCAGATTAAAGTTTTTACTCGCCTATAATTTAATCAACCCCAGTTAAGTATTACAAATTCCTATTAAAATGTTTTAACCTTATATTTTATGTCTGTAGCCGCCCGTGCAGACAATAGCGGCGTCTTCAGCGCCGGAGCAAACGTACTCGTGCGAGTTCGGATCAGCCAAGTACTTCGCACTGTGCGGTGTCGGCGGTCTGCTGTCATGTGGTAAATTTTCATTTACTTTAGTGTCATAATGATGAATACTACTTAGTAATTCACTTAACCGTGGTCTGCCGAACCACCTAATTACAACATATTGCCATCTGTTATTCTCTTAGGAAAATAGAGATAGTAAGACGTTACCGTTAGGTTCAATTAGTTTCGTTTAATCGTATACCTATTTATTATAAATTAATTCAATATGTTTCGTGGAGTGATTGTGTTACTGAAGCACATGCTCTATGCGAGCCGAACATGAACTTGACAATATCCTTAACGTTTATCGCTCCTTCAAATCTGATTAACACGGACAAGGCTGCTCGTTAATAGTGTCTTATCAAAAAGAAAAAAAAAATTTACACCAGTCATATGTACCGAGTTCGATTTCACAAAGAAAATGACGACAACTTTAATGTAGAGAACTCATTTATTTTAATGGAGAATTATGAAGGTACCAATTTCTTAAATTTGTAACAATTCCAATGTCCATGACTGTTAAAGGATGAACGGCAAAGAAATATCCGTTATTTTTAATGCATGATTGACAGGTGACTCATTTTTTATTGATAACCAGGCTTAACCCACACGGCGGTGGTCCCACTGGACCTGGTGAAGTGCCGGCTGCAAGTGGACCCTGAAAAGTATAAGAACGTGATGAACGGCTTCAAGCTGACCGTGCGCGAAGAAGGCGTACGCAGCCTCGCCAAGGGCTGGGCGCCCACCTTGTTCGGCTACTCGCTACAGGTTTGTTGGACACATTTTCATAGTGACAACATAGTTAAAAAATCTCCGGATTGATTAGTGGGTTTAGATGTAAATTGTAATGATTGTAGTCACAATTACGTATCGTTTCTCTTCGCCAGGGTCTGTTCAAGTTCGGTCTGTACGAGCTGTTCAAGGTGGGCTATTCGGACATGCTGGACGCGGAGACGGCCTACGTGTACCGCACCTTCGTCTACCTCGCCGCCTCCGCCTCTGCTGAGGTCTTCGCAGACATTGCGCTCTCGCCATTCGAAGCTGTTAAGGTAATATAAATTCTAATTGACCATTTTTCAACTTTATTATCTTTTACAAATTATAATTTTCTTCCCTAAGGTCCGCATCCAAACAATGCCCGGGTTCGCCAACACGTTGCGCGAGGCGTGGCCCAAAATGGTGCAAAACGAGGGCTACGGCACATTCTACAAGGGCCTAGTGCCGCTCTGGGGTCGACAGATTCCCTACACGATGATCAAGTTCGCCTGCTTCGAGAGGACACTAGAAATGTTCTATAAAGTGAGTAATTAACGAAACTTGTCGTTTATTTATTTGTTTTTTTTTTTACTTATACATTATTTATTTACACTTAAGGGCGTGTTGACATTTTTTTTCCAATACTAAAGTATAGCATGTCACATAATTTATTCTTGTTATGTTTGCAGTACGTGGTGCCGAAGCCGCGTGACCAGTGCACGAAGGGCGAACAGTTGGTGGTGACGTTCGCGGCGGGCTGCGTCGCTGGCGTCTTCTGCGCCATCGTGTCCCACCCCGCCGACACGGTCGTCTCCAAACTTAACCAGGTCCTTGTCTGTTAATAATACTTAAATGCAGTTGTTAATTCGACAATATTTGTGTATCGTTATAAGAATTAAATGACTATAATTAATAGCAAAATAATTTCAGGACAAAACGGCAACAGTCGGTTCTATCGTGAGCAAGTTGGGCTGGGCGGGCGTGTGGAAGGGGCTCGGCACTAGGATTGTCATGATCGGTACACTGACTGCCCTGCAGTGGTTTATCTTCGACGGCGCTAAGGTTTGTAATAACCCTGTACAGCTGAAGGATCCGTGTTGCACAATCATCCATGCGAATTGTTTTTTGGTTCATGATATCGTCTTAATCATTTTCCACTCAACAACTGTATTGTTTTTTTTTATCAGGTAATCTTAAGAACACCACGACCCCCGCCAGCTGAGATGCCAGAATCGATGAAGCAACGTCTCGAAGCCGAGAAAGCGGCCAAAGATGAGTAAATTAGAAATCCCGAACCCGAAGCTACAACCCTAATCTCAGTCCAACTATTGGTTGAAACAAATATGAAGAAAAAGTGGTGATGTACTTTAGTGCAATTTTAATTTGTTGCCAGTACTCAAAAAATATGCATTGCATTTATAAGCGATAATGGAAGATAGAAAATAAATGTATATGCTGTAGAATGTTATGTAGTGATTCTTAATTGTATTTAATATTTATCTATATTAAATAATTTTATATTATTATTTGCTTTTATTTCTTCGAAACTCACTATACTGAACTTATTGTTGCAAATATAATGTAATAATACCACTAGATGGCGCTGTTATAAAATTACTTTCTAAAAAGAAATAACGGAAATTGATTTTATAGTCATCAAATATTATGCATGAAAATGCATACTCCATTGGAACTGATGTTTACAATTAAATTAATTTTAGTGAACAAAGTTTAAACCTGTAATCTAACAACATTTTCATTTTTAATAAAATGCAATGATGTTCTCCTAGGCATCAATTGAAAACTAATATATATGATAAAACTAAAAAATAAAACAAAAGAATTCAAGTTAGTTTTTTAATGAACTTAAATCTCGTCTGCTACAACAGTAGTCTTCTCAGATACGTATAAACCGTCCAAGAACTTTCTGATGTCTTTATTTTTGACCATGGTGGACTGCTGAATGAGGGCGGCTGAGCTGGAGACATCTTCAATGGAGTTACCTTCAATGATCAGCTCGTCCTTTTGTTTCGGGGAGTTGACAACTGTCACTCCTGGAGCCATCTTCACCCTCCTGATGTACTTCTCTCCGAGGAAGTTACGGATCTCAATCAAAGTGTTGCCTTCAGTGGTCACACAGTTAATGGGGAAGTGAGCGTATACTGCACGCATTTTGTACTGGAATCCCTTTGTTACACCTAAAATAAAGAAAAATAAACAATGATAACTGAAATGATATAGATTAAAATTGTCGCAGTTTTAAAATATAAATAAAACAAAAATATGTTCCCATTAAAGTACTAAAATTAATTTTACACCTTGTTTCTGAACAAATGTCAGAATGGCATTAATATAACTAATCAATGTTTATTATATCATAAGGTAAGTTTAGGTTAATACACAGAATTCAAACTGAATAGACATACTATATTTCAGTTACTAAATAAAGTTCATTAGAATATTTAAGTCATAACCACTGATTGAATCAAGCTTCAACTGTTAAGGAATCTTTTTTTCATTTCCATTTTTACTCATTACTTTTCCCATAGTTATGTATTTAATGAATTAAACTAACAATAAAATTACCTCCTTATCTTCAGAAGGCGGTTTTATGATTTAAAGCAAGTAAAAATCTTATCAGTCACTTTAATTCTGTAGTTAAATAACTTCAATGTGTGAAGATTTCTGGGTAGGGCAACATAACACTAGTAGTGTATCAATGTTTATAATTACTTTAAGACTTAATTAGGTTCTGTAAACAATGTATAAAACTTTAAATACTCCATTGTAATAAGCTCTAATAAAATGAAACTAAATATCACTTGTCAATGTTTATAAGGAAACCAAAACAAATGACTTTGTACCTTTGATCATGTTCTCGACGTGAGAGCAGACAGTTCTCACCGCAGCGAGTTCTTTTTTCGATCC
Source organism: Papilio gigon (assembly GCA_027563995.1). Taxonomy (NCBI): domain Eukaryota; kingdom Metazoa; phylum Arthropoda; class Insecta; order Lepidoptera; family Papilionidae; genus Papilio; species Papilio gigon. The sequence continues at coordinate 4,016,199 of JAODUI010000030.1, read as the reverse complement.
GAACCATTTCTCCACCTTCAGTAACCGTGGGTTTACCATGCGAATGTCAACAGCCAAGTGTTTGAAATTTCTTTTAAGGGTACCTCGGGGCCCTTTCACTGTCACCAGTCGAGACTTCACGTGAACTGTGAGCCCCTCAGGGATCTTCACCTTTTGGTTAGCAACTATTTGCTTCATGTTGTGGCCTAAAATAAGATATATTTATGAACATAACCTACACGACAGTTTGACAATTAATTGTATATGTTTTACGTCTATATTTGGTAAAATATTTAGAGAAACATTAGAAGCATAACAATATACACTGCTCCCAAAAATATTTCACTGAAACCACAAGAAATTAATAGGATTAATATAGATTTTATCACTAAAAACAGAAACTCTGCTTACTTTCAGTGACACAGAGAGCCGGAAAAGAATTTAAGGGTTGCCAGCTTGTTAAAACTACTATTATTCAGTGTTGTCGGTAGGGCAAGTCTATACAGATAAAGTAGAATTTATTCTTGAGGCAAATAAATTGGAGTTTTAATCGCTTTTGATATTATATTTTTTACAGTTTGTTACCGTGGATTTGCATTACCGAAACATTTAAACATAAATGTGTTATGTTGTCACGTCTGTTGCACTTACATTCTCTAAAAATAAAACTGAGATGCTTTTTGGTGATAATTAAGCATCATCGACCTGCCCTTTTCTCTATGGAGGGTCGGCACAGTATGTACTACTCTTCCATACATACAAACATAATTGTATAACTATATATGTACAGCTGTCAGCCGTCATATCTGAACTCGCACACTACCTATGCATCTCCTCTTTCACGCAATCCATTCACTATTTCTTCGGTCTTCGTCTACCATTATAGCCATCCACATTCAATCTCATCACCTTCTTGTTTATGTGCTCATCATCGCTTCGCACAACATGTCCATACTACGCTAACCTTTTGCTTCTCAATTTTTATATAATTGGCGCTACTTTTAAAATTACCCTGATATATTAATTTCTTATTTTATCTCATTTTATTCTTTTTTTATATCAGTTAAGCATTTTTTTATTTATATTAGACGTAGTACCAAATAAAAAATAATAATAAAAGTATTGCTTGTCCAGGCACTTTGTATACTACGCTAATTAATATAACATATTAAGTTACTATGGGCTTACATAGTACCATGAAGGTTTTTTGTGAGTGCACCGGAGCGGTAATAATTTTTTTCGATGGCGTTGACATTTGACAATATTCTTTACATAACATGTCAATGTCAGGATTGAATTAAATTAAGGTTAGGTTTTCTGCACTGTGCTTAATATATTTCATTATTTTTGTATGCACTTCGCTTAGAATATTAACAATTACATTTTTTAGGTATACTTAATTAAAAAAAAACATAGACTGTAAGATACGACAATGATATTTATGGGGTTATTTCGCACAGAAATTAAGCTGTGTTTACAAGTTTTCAGTAAAGGTTATTAAAATTCCAACATTTACCCCTAAATTTTATCAAGCAACTTCCAAGTAATGTGTTTGCCAATATTTTTAAAGGGTTAAGTACGAAGCCGCAGTGGGACATTATAACAGGGGTATGCGTTGAACGATTACCTGTTGTTACTCCACCACTAAACGACATACAAAAAAAATACAAAGAATTATTATGGACCATTGAAGTTGAGAAAAGTTTGAAGTCAGATCACGAGATAAGACATGAAAGTGACAAGTAAGTAAATTTACCAGTAAATCTGCAAATAAAATTTAGGTAAAAGGCTTAAAAGGGGCATTGCCATTTTCAACTAAAAATATTCATACAGGAGTGAGACACCTGCAAGTCTCAATCTTTATTTAATTTCATTAAGATGTGAGTACCGGTATTATAAAAATGTTTTTCTATAGAATCCAAGCTGAACTCCTTAAGAGTGACTCACATGATGTCGATTTGGATGCTGTAAGCAAAATAACAGCTCAAGACCTGGAAGATGCAGCCACTGAGGAATTAGCACAATTTAAATTTGGAAGTATTGAGACAGGTAAACAGAAAAATGTATTTTCATATTTAAATGACTGAAGATCAATAATATGACTTATAATTTTGTGTGAAATCTTTGAAAATTTATCATGAAACATTTAAGCAATATTTTTATTTCTTGGGCAACAAATTGTTCTATTCATAACTTTATTTTACACACCTTTATTTAACATAACAACTACACAATACTTGTAATTTATACAAATATTGTATTTGTCAATGATGATTATTGTTCCTGCCCTCTACCATTTTGAAATTTTGGTCATATAGAAGCAGACAAGAATGGCGACAGATCAACAACTGACAGATGTCTACAGAGACATCTGGTGCTTGTGGCACCTGTTAAATTGGGTACTGATGTGAGAACAATACTCCCTCAAGGCAAATGGCAAGAGGGGGAGACATTACGACAGGTTAGTAATCCAATAAGACTAAATTATTGTCATTGTATGGAATTTACTTACCATAGACTAAAATAGATTTTATTGCAATAAACAAGTCGTTTTTTTTTTAAAAAAGAAAGGTGCTTAAAATAGTGGCTCATTGAAATTATGGCTTATATTGAGATTAAGTTATAAAAAAAGTCATTGTTGTACAAAAAAAATAGTATATTAAATTCTAAATCTCTATAATCCTATTGGATACAGGGTAAGCAGAGAGAGATGTAATATTTTTTTTCTAGACAGCTGAGAGAGTTTTAGAAGAACACTGTGGGAAAGATCTCAAAGTCCAGTTCCTCTCGAATGCACCGTGTGGCTTCTATAAATATAAATATCCATCAGCTTCACGAACTGATAGCGTTGGTGCTAAAGTAAGTAGACTTTAAAACCTTACGGTCACACTTATTTAATATTTTATCGCTTCCAGTTTGTTACACTTGTAGATTTCAAACTAAATCTATATTAAAGGACTTCCTCAGTGACCAATTAACAACTCTGAGAGCAGCAGTTACACTGTTTATTCAACTGATTGTCTCTATAGACAACTTACAGTATCTCCTCAATTATTAGTTGGAATTTTTTTTTAAAAGAGAAGGGGGATTTAGCATCTGGATGACAAGGTGATCTACTTATCAATTTCATTGCAGGTTTTCTTTTATTATGCTAATTACCAAGGAGGTGCGACCGAAGGCAAGGATAACAACCTCAACTGGCTGACACGGAATGAATTGAAAGAACTCTTACCAACCAAGTATAATAAGTCAGTGCAAGAGTTTTTGATTCAAGAAACTTGGTAATTTATGTAAGCAAATATATGTATTAGTTAATGATAGTTGTTTTATTTTTACTACTTTGAGTTTTTTTGTACTATAGTAACTTTCAACTATAGTTGAACGTTACTATACTAGTAGTTTGTGTTATACAACTATAGTTGAAGGTTAGGGTAACACAAAACAAATAATAGGGTAAGGTCTGAACTCGTCAATGGCGACAGTATAGTGATCTGATGATGATAAAAGTTTAAACTAAAAGTATACAGAAATACTTTGTTAAGAAAAGTACGGCTCTTAACAAAAACACGGACTTAATTACATACTTTTAAAACCAAACGTTTCAAGTTGTGACAGATCCGGACTAATGCTAAAGAGTGCATTCAAATGGGCCCAGTGACGTCAGTCAGCAGGCAGTCACGGTGTACCGAAAAGTTGTCTTCCACATGTATCGCGAGAGAATATTTTTATGTAATAAAATATTATACAAAGTATAATCATGACTAATGTTAACATTTCCTCGTAAATGTTTTGAGATAGACATAAAAACAGTAAACAAAATGTAGGAAGACATTGAACATTGTAGAGCGCGCCGACCAACAACAAATGATCTAACAGTGGCACGGCGGACGCGGCTCCAGCCCGCACGTTCCTTGCCCACGTCCTAAACACTAATATAAACATGTTATTATTTAAAAGATCCTCTTTAGTGCGCAGTTAAATGCTACTTCCCACATTTACATTGAAACAATATTTAGCGAGAAGCCGGCGCGGGGAGCGCTTCGCAGTAATGCTTCGAAATAGAAGTTTACTCAAACAATGAGCGTGATTTACGAGTAAACAGATTTCGATGTTCGGTCCCGAAATTTCCAGGGACTGCCGGTGGAGCGACGCTTCATTTTAAACCTTATACATCGTCCACATATGGGCACTTATCGTTTAATGCGTTACCATAAGAATGAAAGCCAAATCGCTTTTGAAGTTTGCCTTTATCGCTATGCGATGAAAGTTTAATTTACCTCGGTGTAAATGGGTTAAGATTGAACGTGTTGGCCGCTCTCCTCAAGGCTCCCGGCAGTCTTTTAAGATTCGTTTACAAACACATCGGCGAGCTGTTTTTCGTTTGGCCGTTTCTAAATTAAATAATTTCTATACGAAAGTAAATACGCAATTGTTTTTTTGTTCGCATTTGAATAATTGTTTTGTATTGTGACATAACAAAGACGTAATTTTCACGAATGTTCATGCACGTTTTCAATTGTTCAAGGAAACGCCTGCCGTGGAGAACGACTAAATAATACATTAGCAGGCTTGCCTAATAAACACCAGTAGTTTTTAGAAATATTGTAACAACCTAATACTGACAAAACGCTTAATTTCTTACATAGATGATCGTATTTGAGAAAGTAATCAATATGATCATGTAAGTAAATTAAACACCAATAAGAAAGTAACTTATAAACTAATAAAAACAAAATGTGAAGCATTTGTGAGAACAGTCGGTCTTCCACATTAATGTGTGCCCCGCGGGGCGCCCACCTGTGGCTGCGGAGTATCATAATTGATAAAATTCTTAACACACATAACAATTCCGTCCCCACATTCTCTAATTTCATGGATGACTCGGGAATGTAGTCGGTGCTTAGAAAATATCAACAGTTGACAGGGTTACCACGTTTGTTAATTAATATAATAAACTTGATTTTTTGCTATTCAAATTGTTCAGGCGAAATTGTCATCGAAATAGGTACTAGCGTAATTACTGTTTGATACTAACCTAACCTGGTAATGTTTCTATAGTTGTCCGTACTAATTAGCTAATAGTCACATGACTACAAGAATTAAATCGTAATCAATTACAAAATATCAAGTCTGTCTAATCATTCAGCATTTTGTTTTAGCACCTTATTGTTGGGATGCGTTTTAAAAATATATTGGTACAATATACATATGTAAGCGACTAAACAAAACAAACCATTATAGTAACAATAACAATTAAACAGAATAAAAACTGTTAAAGCCAGAAAATAACCTTTATCTAAATCCACTGAAATAACTTAAGGCATTCCAATCAGTACAATAGTCGTTATAAAAGACACTCAAATATTTTAAACGTGGCGTTAGCTTTAATGACCACACGTCGTTATTTAAAGTTGAAAGGGAAGGCCGCCGGGAATCACATACTCTGCGTCAAACTTAGATAAAACGGGTCATAGAGAGCGAGGGCCATTGTTCCACTTCTAATGGACCACCGGCCGTCCAGACGTATACCTCGCAAAAACCGCTCCGAAATGTTCGCCATCGAAAAAAAGAACGCTTAAAACAATATAGGACTTCGTTTGAATTAGCTAAATTATTTTATCTTTTGCTTTTCACAGTTCGATAACGGTGGCGGTGTTAAATATTTGACAAGACAAAGTTATCATAGAAAAGTGAGAGCCGTTAGTGAGTTCCAGTGATAATGGAAAATAGACTATCGTGTAACTGGAACTATGACGAGCGGTGGCGCCACCGATCGCTACCTTTTATTCCTTTCTTCTTGTAATTACTTTGTTAATGTAAACAATTGACGGTAAAGAATACTTTGTTACGGTTTATAGACAATAAGCTGCCAGTATTATTAGCATTGTGAGAAGCCTACGTAGGTCAAGGGCCTTAATCTGCCGAAACACTTTCATGTCTTTTAAACATTTACTAGACACATTAAATGTGAGTTTTATGTTAATCTACAGTTACTGGTTTACTCATATTGTCAGAACGAAAATAAAATAGTTAAAACATGTCAGATAAGTAATGTATTTTGAAAAGATAAATAATTGACAAGTGCTTAAATAGAAACAGTGCAAAAATGATCAGGAATTTGTGAGAAGAGTGTAGCGCAAACATCCCTTTGTAGATTACTTTGCATTCTTCAGATAAGGTGCCGACCACTTCGGGCCGCGTCACCATGTTAACTCACAGATATCTTTTTATATTGTTCTCTTCGTCACATCTTTAGAAATGTATTTCGATATTGTAAGTATTATGGGACACTTTGAGCGATACTGATGAAGATAAAGCAGATACAAAACATTACCCAACTATACAATAATAAACTAAAACCTAACAAGACACGTAGTTTTGACAAACACGGAACAGTTTTAAATCGACGCTTGTAAACTGAACCGAGAGAGCTAAAAAGCTTCGAAAAATTTGTGCTGAATTGAATCAAGAATTTGCGTAATCAATGTTTTATCTTATTTTTTAAATAATAAATAACCGGATACATAAATAAAATTCGCACACATTCGGATAATTCGAGATCGGAAATAATGGGTTCGCTTCTCAAAATAAATTGAATTGCGTTCCCATATGCTTTTGTACAAACAAATTTGCGTGTGCCTGTGTAAACATGAAAATAGCAGAGTCAGGTTGTTTTTCAGCTGTAAGTGAATCCAGCAGTGACGTGCGCCTACGCCGCGACCCGGCGTCTGCTCGCGTGGGCAAGGCGACCAAGTAATGTTAAAAATACCGGGACATGACCTACACTACACGATTTATAGTCACACAATGTGTTACGCACATTTCTATATAACTCGTTGCTGAGAGCATAATACATAGATCGCATCTTTTTGTCTTTGATTAGTTAAACTTCTGTCAAATGTAATGCCTTTCCGATTAGTCTTTTCGGTTACTGGTATATTTTATGAAAGAGAATCTTTTGAAGCAGTGGCACATACTGTAAAAGGCGTCAGCAGGCTTTGTTTGAGGAGGCAAATCAATTAACACTCAAGAGAACGATAACGATTCGTGTACACACCAGTTCGTATTAAAAATCAATCATACATTTAGGCGGCTCGACGGGCGTTGTAGCGCTGAGGCGGTAAGGCGCTGAGGCGGTGGAATGCACAGTGCGTGAGGCGCGGGCGAGGCGCGGGCGCGGCGCGGGTGCGGCGCGGCGAGCGCGGCCAGGTGGGCTCCCATTAGCAGCGAGAGCTCCGTGCGGCCGCTCTTCATCTTTATGATAATTATTTTCTGTTTGTTTTCGTCGGCGATCGGCCCGCCTCGGCGGACGCTTCTCGGAACCGACTTCCATTGTGGTAAATTAAAGCCGCCCGGACCCCTGCCACGACGAGAGATAATTCGACAGGATGCCGTATATTATTAATTGCACTATGACTTGTGGAAATGGAGCTCGGAGTTCAGTGAGTCATTCATTCCGCCGGTCGCGCCGCCGCGCCGCCGCCGCGCTGCCGCCGCGTGGGAACGATCCGCCATCGCCACTTACAACCCCGACCCGATCATTTTGTGTTTGATTTATAAAATAGTCACATTAACTAAACAGGATTTCATATACATTCCTTTTTAGTATAATTTAATCAATAAATTCAGCATGGACGCAACTACTTAAGTTACAATTCGAATCAATTAAGCAGTGCAGAAGTGTGGCGATAAATTTCCAATTAAGCGTACCGACAGCGCGGCTCGGTGCAGGCGCTGGCTTCGTTAACTAGAGTTAACAAGGTAATAAACAGAGGATACGAAGCTGCTATTAATAAAAACAAAACCGTAAATAAGCCGAATGCCGCAATAAAAAAGAGGAACCTCGTAATGTTTACAATCTTGTGGCTTTATTCACTTTGTGTTCCAATTTCATGCTAAATCGAGCGGATAAAATCCTTCTTTATCAGGCAGACTCACCGTCGCGGCCCTCGGCGGAGGCCTCCCCTCCCCTGCCCTCCGCCCCGGCCGACTCCGGGAGCTCGGCGTGCCCGGACCGCGTAAACCACCATTAAAAACGAATCACCCTCAATGGACCATACCGCGGTGAAATTACTTATTTACGATTGTTAATTTAATTTGTCTGAATTAAAATGAGCTTTTCTAGCGAAAACATAGTCATAGATAAAAAAAAATGCAACGATTTTGAAATTTCGTTACTTTAAAATTAACTGCAAGTGAGTACTACACAATATAGCTAATACGAACTGAGTATCAGATACAAATATCATTTTCACTCAATAATATCCCCATAGAGAGAAAGTTATTGAGCTATTCAATTGATTTCCGGAATTTCCATATTACAATCCTTTTCCAATTTTCCTTTTCCAATCTCCATGGAATCCTCTAAGAGGCCTTATCAGTGAACAGTGACGTTGAAAGACATTATTATTGTAAAGACGAGAGGACATGATGACTTATCATCATCGAATCGTGTACTTGACGTTCGCCAGCGCGCGAGCGGCGCGGCGCGGCGCGGCGCGACAAACCGGATCGTATTGGATAATATTTACCCTACTCCCCGTCTAAATGAGTATACCTATTTGTTTTTGCGTTTGCGCGATCACTAATAGTTTTTAAAAGCGCGTGCTACGAATGCACCATGTGTGAAGTGCGCATGAGCCTCGAGTGCATCGCATGGGAGGCTCGACTGGTTATTAATTTTATGGTGTCGATGGCCGCACGCACCTGGCGCGGCGCGGCGGTCACTGCGCTGCGTCTGCCCGCGCCCCCGCGCCCGCCTCGCGCCCGCAGCGCCCTCGCACCAGGAATCAATCACATATTTTTGTAATTCCAATGCCGCATTTACCGCAAACCCGTTAAAACGTTTAACGATTGACGTCACTCAACTATTTTTTTTACGTAATCCGTGTTCGTTCTTCGAGCTTGATTGTATATAATCTATGGTCGGTAATTATGTCGTCTGCGTACTAAAGTATCTGTGGAGTCGAAGGCGACGGTTTGATTTTTTTTTAATAATTATAGTTTAATAGTTGACAATAGTTGGTATATGACGTTAAGTATGTGGACGGCATTCCCGACATAATCGAACAGGTTGTGGGCTGCACGAGCATTACAATGTAAATGGCACATCGATGTACAGGTGTCGCGGGGAACCTGAATTTGTCCACCGACTCTAATGCAGTCGCCTTTATTATGTAACGCACCCATTGCTGTGTCGATATGGTATTGTACGATGCGATATTTAAATAATGCAGCATTGGAGTCTGTACGCGATATTTGTTATGAACATTTAGGTATTCCAGCTATTGGGAAGTCGGCACCGACACCGACGAGACAACCGGGCGACAGCATTTTGTTTGTGATTATGACACTTTACAAATGCTGAGTTTGATTACAGCAGCTCTTATAACGATAACATAAGACAATTACTGTAATATGTATATAAAAAGAACCATTTTAGTTTAACCTACGTTTAAAATATTTAAAATAAAAATCAAAACACTGCGTCTAATGACATTAACAGAGTACGTGTGTTCTGTTTGCGCCTGGTCACTAGGTGGCGTAGTGATATAGGAATTGTAATGTTTTAAAATTACGATTGGAGTCGCAATAGAAAAAGAAAACGAAGACATCACTTATTTAGTGAATGCATAAATACCAAAAGAAACATGGCCGTTGTAATCGTACCCTCATTCACGTTAAAGTCAATTCGTTAAGTACCTTTTAAGATTTGAAAATTTTAATATTCACTTCTGTTTAAGCTGTTATTATAAAATAGCACTACAAAGTATGTGACTTCTGTTTGAGTTTTCATTCCATAGAGACTTAATTAGCGATAAATACGTTTTCATTACAATTTCTTTTTTGTTCAAGAATTGTAGATACATATAGTAAGATGGACAATTTTACGAAAACAAGATACAAAAATAATAACATAAATCCGTTTAAAATTTTATTATGCCAGTGTAGATGCACGATACATGAATGTTTTTGAAGTAAGTATTTAGTACTGACAGACACAGACACAGACTAGACACTGAGTGTGGCAGTTAGTATATAGCGAGTAATAAGTTCTGAATGCTCTCAAAGCAACGGCATTGATGTCTGTGTTCGGTTCCATGTTGAGGTAACGTACGGCGGCGGGTGAGCACATCGACATCTGCACACTAGATTTAAACAAAGTCCTAATTATACTTACTGTCCTGTTACATATTTGTATTGTTGATAATGTATAAAATGTATTTCGTTGATAAATAATAACATTGTTGTAAATATATCGTATATTCTGTTCCTCGTTTACATGTGTTTGTTGGACGGCGATCAGTTCTAGAGATCCTGAAATCTTATTAACATGTATAATTTAAATTGACCGAAGCGATTGCATACTCAATATGGGATGACAAGTTATTATCTTCTATTTGTTTATAGTTTAACAGTTAATTTAATACGGGACATGTAATTTTCCACATGCAAAACAACGCGCCGAGAGCCGGTCTCGCACGAGTGTGCGTCGACGTAAGAACGTTTTAGCACCTCCATAAAAAAAAACTAAAGCGAAACTACGTTCAATAAATTAATAACTCATCGTCAAATGCCTCCAATTACAGGACAATTCGAAGTGGAGTCACGCAGGTAAACAAAATAGAGCTGTTATAAATTTTACAAGAGCGGTCAGCCGGCCACGCTGCCTTTTCGACCGCACTATGCACTTTTTTTTGTTCGGCTTTTTGCCGCTTGGCATTCGCTTTGTGGGTTTACTTCCGTCGGTACTTTTTATGGTGGCGCTAACTTTGGACACAAAAGCGATATACGAGGCCAAATAGAGCGTTAGCGCCATCACTTGGCTTCGCGTACGAGAACCGAAAGTGGTCGCCGCTGATCGCCGTTTGCCGTTTGGCGTGCGTCATCGCATCGGCATGTAGGCGATTTGTGTTTTGTTCTTTCTGTTTTATGTAATGAGAATGCAAATATGCAGAAGACGCGCCGATGGAAAGTGGTTATGGTCGATCAAACATCAACGTCCGCACTAGAATGCCTAGGTTTTTGTCAGCGCGAATTCCTTTCAATTTAGTCGATCTAATCGATCACTCTTTACTTCGTTTTTGACTTAATATCCTTAAAGTAAATAGAAGTAGGTTAGGGTCTTGCACCAAAATTGTATCCAATATACTAACGATATCCTAGTAACCAAGTTTATAATCGCAAAATCTTGGTCCATACAATGATTATGATAATAATGACAAATGTCACAATGGGACCTTATCTACACTGTGTGTGGACTTATGCATTTATTATGTAATTTGTAACTCGCAGTGAAGTATAAATAAACAAAAGCAAATATGATGTCATTTTCTTTTAAAAAAAAAGTAACAGTATTCAAAACAATGGTTCTACAAGAGCTGCGTAATGCGTTCAAATCACAATAAAGTACCGTAGGCCGCATATTTTTCAAAATACGTGTTACGTTATCTTTGGATCTTTTGCTAACGCCCTTTGTCTACCTGTTAACTTTCCTTTACTGACATTCTTTTTTTTTTGACAGCAGTGTAATGTCGGTGATGTCTGTTTGGATTTCGTCTGCGCATCAGATAGTATCATTGTACTGCAAGCGCCAGCGGCACTAAACACTCGGCTCCCGTACTCCGAACCCATTACGCATTGTTGTTGACTGTAAACTATTGTTTTATTTCATTCCATTTGAGATATTTAAATCTCACTTTTCAACGGTGAACCTTTTTGAAGTTACGCCTTACTGTTTCTTTATTTCTGTAAACAATGCGAGGATGTTTAGTGTTATCAACTAATCGATGGACGCTAAGGTGTCATTGTGGGGCACCATGATTCACGCTCATGCCTTTTGTGTGAGCAATCATCGTGAAATGAATACGACGATGAAATTCCGTAAGAACTATACGTATAATAGAATACAGCTATTTACCTTGTAAAGTAGATTTTTTAACTAATTACACTAATAATTATAAATAATAAAAATGTACCAGATCTTAACTTCGAGAATGAACAATGGGTCGTGCATAGCAAATCTACACTGTTTGTTGCTTTTTTCATATGACTTTCCGACTCTAACAATACGTGAGTTTAGGTTAACTGACATCCTTATATAAAGTATCGAAGCAAGTATATAAATACACAGTCCTGACACGACTGGCAGGAGAGTATCAATAAAAATAACCTAAGCACCTCAACACGAAAGATTATCCGAAACAAATGCGGGCAATCAAGAGGTTTACGTAGAGCCGTATGCTCGTTATTCGAAAGTGGATGATTTCTTTATCAGGCGCGTTGCGCTGCGTTCGGCGCACGTGAGGTCTTTCGGCCTCGCCGCCGCCTTTTTTTCTGAATCCTCTAATTATACGTTGAAAAATTTAAATTTGCCACTTCGTTAAAAACATCGAGTTTTAGAAGTCACTTTTGGACTTTAGTTATTATTGTTATATTATGCGGCATGGAATGGAAATTATGATTTGGGAGGTGTTTTATTTGTAAACAATATAATATAATTTACAGGTATCGGATGCTGCAATTTTTTGTGTTAACACATCCCTTGCATTCTCGAGATGAAAGTTTTTACAATATCTGGTTACAACTTTAACATTGTTAAAATAATAAAATTGTCAATATTACATATTATTAAGTTGAATGTCGATGAATGCAAAGGTAGAAGAACAAAGTAACTATGGTTAATTGTGTTACAGGATATGCGTAAAGAGATAATTAATTTAGATATGACGGCCGATGGAGATGTATGGTAGATACACACACTGTACCGACTCCCGTAGCGGGAAGGGCTGACAGGTGGTGACCTATATTCCTGTGAGAGTTTGTTTTATTCGGTCTACTGAATGACAAAGATCAGTTATCATTTCAACCTAGGATCTACTCCATAGCCGCTAAAACAGTTAAGCTAAAATCTTGTTTATTAATTCTATTGATTATTATATTTGTAAATCAAACATGTCGAGTCTACCGTTTTACGAGCACTAATCTACTGTAAAACCTCTCAGCCAGTATGATAACGAGATTTTCAAAATCGTGAGTAAATATTTGCCTGTCTGACCATTCCATAAAGCGAGATGAGAGGAACAAAAAATAACTTAACAAGAAGGTCCTGTGGGAGCGGCCGCGGCTGAGAGAGGGATGGCGTGGAGGCGCGGGTGCGAGGGGGACAAGCGATGCCACGCCCACCACCACCCACGAAGTCGTAAACAGTCCAAATCCTTTGCACGCATTCATGTATCCCAAATCGAAATCGCTCCGAGCATCCAAAGTCCATTAGGCACAGGATTACCTCGTTTAAAAGTTAGCGGATAGAGACGATATTCCCTTGGATCATGTAAATAAGTTATTCCGTGTCGTTTTCTTTTTGTGATTGTGATCATAATGATAAATAACTACGGGGATAAGTCAAGCTTGGGAATAATAATTGAATTTGATGTCTTAAGTATGAAATGTTTTCTTTAAAAGCTCTCCAATCAGACACAGAAACGAAGTGATTTGTCTGTATCTAATATATCTGTGGCAGGAAATGTATCTTGGTTGCATTGTTCCAGACTTTTAGTAGTTAAGTAGACTACCTGAACAGTTTATTCTGAGCCAAATATCGTTGTATATCCTTTAGTCATCTTATTAATGTTATAAAAGCGAAAGATTGAATCAATAGATGTATAGATTTTGTTATTACGAATTTTAAAAACTTGCTCGCTTTATTTTGATGAAATTTGGCACAGAGATAGATTACTAACAGTTTTAGCGCATAGACTGTTTGTTAAGTTTTTTAATACCGCGAACGAAGTTCCGGGCATAGGCTAGTAGATCCTTAAATTCAAAATGGTCTTACAATGCTCAATGTCGCAGTTCGTAAAATAAGCAATTGTGTTTTTTTTAACGCAAACTTAACCATAGATTAGATATAGAATGGAAAGTACCCATCCAACATTTACTAATTAAGATTGTTCATTTGTTTTTCTTTTTGATTTTTGCATTGTAAAATTAAAGTTTGTGTAGGTTTTTAGTAACGTTTTGAGTAAGAGAGGGCGCGTGCGTATTCCTTACTGTTGTCAATTATGATCGTCATGTTAACTGTGAGGTTAACACGGGTGTAAACCCACTGAAAGTAATTTGAAGCCATTATCTTTACTTCGTTTATTTTTTATTGTAAGTGGCGTTAAAATAAGAACAAAACAATGATTGAAATTCGATTCGTCAAAATTCCTCGAGGGTCCCTCTTGAGTGGGTTGCCTCCGTGGCGATGCTTGGGGGACCTATAATTTGTACATCCACATCGACAGGAATAATTAGTAGGGCCGTACCGGCAATAACTTGCGCATTCCCACATGGTCACGGTCAGGACAGACCACATCATTTTGACCTATTATTTTGGACCACAAACTGGCAGCCGTCACACCGTTCCATCGGTTCCGAACATTATCATTGATAAGGACATTTATTCATTAATTTTTGGAATTTGAAATTCCGATTTCCTTTTGTTTAATATGATACATATTATTTACAACCAGTCACACTGTTTTAAAAAAAAATCTACCATTCTATGATTCTAAATTTAAATAGAAAAATGATTCTTATAGTAACAAGTAATACCGGCTTTGCTTTGTATATTTTTTTTACATACCAATACATTGCGTATTGGTATGTAAAAAAATATGTATTATGTAGTATATATTACACAATAATTGCTTTACAAATTAAAAAAAGTCGTAGCGATTTTTTTTTTCCAAAAAATATTTTTTCTTTGGTACGATGCGGTGTTACCCGTGAACATAGAAATCAAAAACGTGAGATGAGCCGGGCCTGCGGCTGTAGCCCATTTATTATTGATTTAATTGGTTATTATTTACCAAATGGCATTCTATTCCGTGAGTACGTGGACTATAATTATGTTGTGTCCGGTGTGGCGGTGACTCGAGACAAGGAATTAATAATGTTTTTTTTTCTATTTATTTGAAGGAGACGTTGCTATAAAATGCAATAAAACCTTCTCTCCAATGATATATAATTCATGGAAAATATTATACTTTATTTTGTCGATTAATTTGAGAAAAAGAATTACGTACTCACTTTTGTATGGTAAATCGTTAAATCTTAAGCCTTAAACATCTCGGTTGGTAGCTACGTTATTCATGGCTAAATTTGGGGTCAGTAGAATTTAGAATGTATTTTTTAAAGTTACTATCAGAACATTAACTATCAGTTGCTAACCCTTTAAACGTTGTCAATAACAAGACAATTTAGTGACGCGTATTGAATGTTTCATGCAGACTTCTGGCAAGAGCACAGGAATTTACCCGGTTCAGTTGTGTGGCATGTCTGTTATGCATATCGTTATAAGTCTGTAACGGGGCAGCAGGCAGCAGGCTGCATGCAGCAGGCAGCACGCAGCACACATTGTGAGTGGTCAGTCTCTACCTGTCCTGCGCGGCGTTGGTAAAAACACGCGGCCGACGCTCCGTCTGGCTCAGCGCTCACAAAACAAACGACACGTAAAAAAGGTGGAGCGATGCATTAAGTGCATATAAACATGTTGCCGCGCTGTCAATATTTGCGGACTCTTTCCCATGGGAACTCACCGAACGCGCGCTAAATCACTGCCTTCTCCCTGCGCGACAACTCTCCTCATTCGCTTTTTGTGCTCATCGAATTGTCAACGTTTTACCGAAAAATAGTTAAACCATTTAAAAACGTTTGCGATATTTTTCAAACGGTAAATTTCTCTCCTAAAGTTATAATTTTTTAACATCTTTTACTAATTAATGTACCACTTTATTTTCCGCCGTATACTCGAAATGATTGTTTTAGTTTGCAATGTTAAGTGTATTTAACAAAATTGAAAGTCAGCATAGTAATTGAAGGGAAAATTGTATTGAGTATCATACAGTTTTCCCTTCACTCGTCACTCACGAATCGAGGCACAGGGCCACAGTGTTATCCATGCTAGTTTTTTTTTTCAGTTAAAACTTTTGTAAATAAATAATATATCTCGGTTTTAGTAAAGATTGTATAAAGCATTTATTAGGTATTATTTATTTCAATTTGTCTGCTATTGTGATGTCAATTTTTGGCCGACGCCCGAGGCATGTCCGCACGAAATGAATTAAGAATGTCCGATTCCAATTCAGTTCTTCTTGATTTTCTTTCGCCGTGCTCGACGTGTTATTGTTCTTACGTGTACGTATTTTTGTTATTTGGATTATTTATCTTTGGATTTCCACTCTTTTTTTAAATATAATTTTTAATGACATTGAATTTTTCCGTTACACTATGCGGCGTGACGTTTTTAAGTTGATTATTCCACTATTAATGCAAATGAAAAAGCAGAATGCATTATATTTAATTCAAAATTAACAAATGACGATGCCATGCATGTTTAATTTTATATTAAATTTATGCAACCGTGGTTATTACACAATACAAGATCAGTATTATAAAGTAACATTGAAATCGCAATGGGGCTTACGGTGATCACAAATATTTGTCGCATGATGTCAGGAGCCAGGTCGCAGAGATAACGTAATTGTAAATACATGTAGCTGTCCCTCGAATATATTGCCGAGGGATGCCAACGTCGCATCGCAAGCCCAGGCTCCAACTGCATATCACAGGGTTGTCAGATGTTACGAAATAATATGTTATTTATTAATAAAGCTATTACGAATTAGCTTTACTTACTTTTTACAGTTTCAGGCGATAGACAAGACATCGAGTGTACGTTAGATAATAAAAAAAAACTCACAGTATTTGAAAAAATATTAGCCATGGCATACATTAGAAATACAAATTGCTATGATTTACTGCGGAACGGAAGAAAATACTTTTTATTGACAAATTGTTTTTTTTTTAATATAGCTATACCTTGGTTACATTTAAGGTTCATTTAATTTATTTTTTAATGTCATCTGATGTTACTTCTGTCAACATAAGTGTGAGAATGACCGTATCTAAAGTCGTGGGCTCACTCTGAGTGAAATGTCATTTAACTCTATCATGGTGTTTGTATCAAACGATGACGCCGCTTTGAAATGATAATTCGTGATATCGGAGAGGACATCGCGAGTAGCGTGGCTCGCAGGCATCGCTCGGCCCGGGGCCCGGCATGTGCACACCAGTTCCCCGCGCTCTGCCCAGGTACCTACCTCCGATGGAATGTCCGATACGCTCCTATAATGATGTTAAAACAAACTGTTAGGATGTCATTAACGCGGCTCGAACTCCAAATGGGGGAGGCCCATTATAAAAATTTGTCCCATCCGTTTCACTCCGAAATTTATGGTTGTCGAGATGACCCGTTTTTCTTGAAGCATTGAAATTTTATTGACCAGTGATTTGAGTGGGAACATAGATAACGATGTTTTCGATTCGTGTTTCGGTTTCGTTTACGCCGGTGAATGGGAACATTGGGGGCACATACAAACACAAGCCCCGGGATAAAAAAAAACTTTGATGTGCGGGAGAATAATACATGTTGTTTCTTCTTGTATGCTATAAATTAAATAATGGAATTACTGTTAACTGTAATAGAGTTATATGTATTAGGACAAGTAGAGTTTTAGAAAAGTTTTTCGTTAGGTTCGGAGGATGTCCTCACTTGGGCAGGAAGGTACTATAGGGGCTCATTCGGAAAATGACTGACGTTAAATTTTACACGAAAACTACAAGTTTTTCTATTGTGATCCTCTCACTTTTTAATAATCATGTCAGTAAATATTAATAACATGTTCAATTAATTTAATCCTATTTAGATAAAGAAAATTTACTTACCACTAAATGGTAAAGAGAGATGGAGAATATTCAAATTATCACAGTACAGTTTTATTAATAACGCAAACGATTGTAATTGATTGGTGAATGAATTTGATTGGATGGCATCATCATCAGGTGGGATTGTTCTCAGGCGTTTTCATATTTTTATTAAACAAAACAAACTCGTCCAAGTCAACTCTGATATCGAGAGACATCATTTTTAATTTACCCAATATATCCAATTTAATGAATAAATTTATTAACGAAATTATTACATGTTCTCTACATACATATATCATCTTATGCTAATTTATATGAAATCTATCTTAATTATGTTAGAAAATTCGATACAGACTTATATAATCGTTTAAAATAGATATACAAATTGTCTATGCATAGATTTAAAAATGAATTTAAAGATAATGTTGAATTTAAATTTACGGCAAATTGCATTTAATTATTTTAGAAATTTTACAAACATCTATAATTGTACTGTAGACATTAATAAAACTAAATAATTATTTTGTTTTAGCAAAATGGTACATTTCTAGTGTTTGTAATAAAAAGGGTAATTAATTAACAATTTCTTTCAGTCATCGGACGCGGAAGACGGGGACAGCAAGCAATAGAAGGCGTTGCGGAAGGCTTTTGTCCAATACTTGACATACAAAGGCTGCTGATGATGATGGTTACAGTGCTTTCAAGTTATCTTTACATTGTTTTTTTTGTACAGACTGATTTATTGTAGATACTTGAGAGTCTTAATACTGTATAGCCTTTATAAATTGTTTTTTAAACATATGTGGTTCTTGAATTTCTAGTGGTTCTAACCAAATATAAGTCTTATCCAATATTTTTTTTCCAATTTCTCAATCATAGAAATATTTTCTAAATTATGCATATGTCCGTAATACGGAAGCTAATATCTCGCTCGTTATGTATTGAATCTTATGGTCGTGGCCTGCGCTATGCTAAACGCGACTTCGATAAACTTACTAATACACAAACAAACTTTATTTTGCAGTTGTATAAGTTCAAAATCGTAACGTTTTAAACTCTATTCCTATGGAATAAGATTGTATTGAAGTTTTGGATTGTCGGCACGTTTACTTATGCAAATATTTTGTGTCGTGAAGTAGTATTATTGGTCTTCATAGTGTTGGAAGATAAGTAAGATAGATATTATTGTAGTGAATTTTCCCAATAAGTAAAAAGAATATACGTGTTTACGCGCACGGACCATGTCAACATGTTTGTTATTTAAGTACAAGATATGAGGACGTATTTTCAAATATTTGATCGAATCATGTCGTTTATTTCAAAATATGTGGAACATGTTTTAGAGTATTAATAAATTAACCTAATCTGTTAGCTTGTTCAAATACGAATGAATAAGGTGAAATATTTTGAATATTATGCATACTTATTATAGGATTTCGAAAATCCCCTTCTTCACCACTTTATAATGCAGGGAAATAACAGTTTAGCAGTAATTAGTAATTAATTTTTTATTTAAAATTTTAATTGGTAATTAAGTTATCGCAAAACAGAATAATCTGGTTTACTACTTAGTAAAGTTAAGGGGGTTTACACAAAACTAGGAAAATTAAGTTTGAGGTCACTGACGAGGCTATCTTCTCGTAGATTACTGGAAGTGACTTCACATTGCGTATTGTAAAATTAAAGGCACGTTTTGTGTAGTGAGTACTCTGCGAGTACATCGTTCGCATCAAATGTAAAGTGAAATGCAGTAAATGATACGATGTAAGTTTTCTTTCGTTCGCACTTAACCGACTTTTTATAGCATTTTCTAAGACCTCTCGAGCAATTGGGACGTCAAGAGCCCATCACCGTTATCGTGCGGTTACTTTGAATGTTGCCTTGTGCCCTGTCTTAGTGACAGCATGACGAATGGTCCGATGCAGGCCGCAGATAAAGCGACAGACGCTGGCCGGGCGCGGTGCCCGCTCCGTGCCCGCTCCGTGCCCGCCCGATGCCCGCCCGGTGTCCTGTCACCATCAAAAAACAAATAAGGCCTAATGATCGATCGTCAGACCTCTGTTTTGGAACCCCTTAAAATACGTTATCTCGACTTAGACCGTCTGATCCCAGAATCACACGGTAAAGAATATTTGTCATAGTTTCTATTTGTTTATTTGTAAAATGGTTGAAGGCTGTCATTACACAATCTTAATAACAATAAAAATCCTCTTTGCATAACACTGCTATGAGATTTGATAGCCAACAGAAAATAAATGAGCCTTGCCAATGTTCACTTATATTCATTTAATTACTATCATAAATCTGTGTACTTATTTATAAATCTAGAGTAAATTATTAATAGCTTACGATGGCGAGCGACGCTAAAAATAGTCCAGTAACGAGAGTCACCTCAACTACTACTGGAATGCATAACTATAGCCGATAACTGGCATGTATTGAATTAACAGGATGAAGTATTCTTACTTATTTACAACTTTCCTATTCACGCTCATAACTTTAAAATAGAATAACTTCGCTGTAAACGTCTAACATAACAACTTAGTTAAATATGCGATACTTTATTAGTGTGTGACAACTAGTTGACACTTTGGAAGCTTTCGTAAGCGATTGTTACACTGTAACATCACCAAGCAAATATAAAAATTGTATCAAAAAAACTCAACACATTTTCGTGTTCAAATCATATACCAATTCGAATCTCTAACCTCCAAGGAGGATTTATGATGTTACAGTACTTTAACTTGTACCAAACTATTTAAAAAAATCTCGGACGCTGCCGGCAGATATTTGCACTGATCAAATCAATCAAGATAGTGAAGCCGTAAAATTAATTTACGATTTTAAAGATCTCAAAATGGAATATTAACGAGCGTAATAAACGGTTGTCTTTTGCCTCGCGTTAGGTACTAAACTATTTAATATCCTGCTTACTCTGGTTTTGGTTTCAATTAGAATCTTGCGATAAGATCGAGCTAGGCTATCAAACATGGTTACCTACTTGAAATATAAAGGTGCTTTTTCATGATGCTTGATGTCGCAAACAGACGCGTACCACGCTGCCAGCAAATGAGTGTGTAACTTTAAGTCAAGCGCTTCTTTTTGGTCGTTAGTCGTCCGCGTCCGATCGTACAAGACCTCACAACGGCACACCTTACGTATATATGTAATTACATAAATCACGGCTGTCTGATAGCGATTGGTGCCATGTGCCGGGTAAATAAACAATACGTCAACTTGTAATAAAATCAATATCATTCCTATTGTTGTTGAACTATCGCACCGCTGTTTACTTCTAATTGATCGTTTTATCTCATTTAAATTATTCCTATTTGACAATTGTAAATGAATAACAATTATTCTATTTGCAATTTGTATTGTAAATTGTTACAGGAAGTATTTCTTAATAAAACAATGGGCTATAAAAGTATTGTATTAAAGAAAACAAGTTTTTATTCTTTCGTAGGGAGGTACGTGAATGAAAAAAAAGATATGTTCGATTAAATTACTGAAGTAAAATTCCTCGGTTAAAAATCTCTCAAGGTTGGATGGTTCGCTGGCGTGTTTGAAATGCCGTCGCGGAGAGTGTATCGGATGTTGCGAGCTATCGGCTGTCGGCTGTCGGCTGTCGGCTGTCGGCTGCGAGGTGTGGTGTGCGTGCTGATGGGTATGCCGTTGCGGCCGTGCATCGCACGCGCGCCGCGCCCCAGCAATGTGGCCGCAACCCGACACCGCCGCCCGCAAGGTCGGCTACTGCACTCCGCTTGCCTGACTTACACACTACCGACTAGCCATCAACCGCGTACAACGCTCATACATTTTTCTACGACTTGGACCTTTGAACTAGCCGTAGGGCTGCCACTTTATCATCATCATCAATATCAAATTTACTCTAGGAACCAAATTCTAACAAAAAAAATAGCATGTTTCATTAATTATAATGTAGGGAAATGCAAACCAGAACAAAGTATACAACGCCAACAGATTAATGGTAAACAAGTTTTGCACAATATTCACATATCTTTGTTATTCACTCGGTACAAAATATGTTTATCAACTTGAATGTTTATTGGTAGTGTTTACGCAAACCAAAGCCGGGTGTCTGCGCCTGGGCCTGCGCGCCACACAAGTATTTCGCTAATTCCGTATAAAATTACAATTTATAATATCACACCGATTAACAACCGCACATTACCAGCAATAAATGAAGTACGGCACATATAAACGTGTTGATTTACTACGGAGTCGTAAATTCCTATGTTAATAAGGCCCTGGGCCCGTGTGCCGGCGCGGCGTGTCATAGCCGATTGTATTGCAAAATGGAAACCCACCGCGGCGAACTGCACTTTGCGCCTTTACATGTTTCCATCGTTTCGCTTATGCAAATGCTGGTACATCAAGGCACAATATACTTGGATATATATGAAGTTGATGCATAAAACTGACAGCGGGTGTGTACTAACCACCGTGGGCAATAAAGAGAGCGCGGCTGAGTGGCGGACGGGCGGACAGTTAAATTGTGCTTTTCCAATGCCCGATGAACGATACGTATGATAATCTCGACCTATTTCGCTCATACGCCGTGCGCGAACATTAGCCGGCTGTGCTTAATCATATTTCGCTAGATAACCGGAGATTAATATATCCTTAATACCGGCGATCGTTAATCAGCATTACCCTAAGGAAAATTTAGAATATCAAGGTACATATTTCGATTTCAAATGTCTTCGGAATTGAACGGATTTATATGGTTTTAGAGAATAATTTCCGTCAGTATCCGACGCATCTAATGCCAGCTCCGATGCACATCTAACATATGAGGATATGACGACTCATAAAATGTGAATAAACCACACACAAGATTTTGATTTTCAGTCCATCTGACTTCCTAAGAGCTGGAGGCGGTGTTTGAAGTGTTTGAATTTTTTTAAACGTAACATTGTGTTGTATTAATATGTGTCGTCGTGTTCACAAATTACAATTTCTTGAGTCGAGATTTCTCCAAGAGAACGGTTCGCAAAATCGCTCTCCATTTTGACGAAAGCATTAAATAAGACTCAATGAAACTTTTTTCTTTGAAATTATTTCCGTGATGTTATTAATGCGTTCCGCTTAAATGGCCGGCTGCTTATTAGCGTTCGCAAAGTTAAAGGGTTATCGTGTTTCATTTAATAGTATGCGTTGTAGTGGCACGTAATACGAAGCAGACGAGACGCCGCGACGACTGGCGGAGGCGCGGGGACCTTTGGCTCGGCGCGGCACCTGCGCAGCGCGATAATAGACCTCGTAATGTCCGAGATTTATGGCGATGAATTAATATGAAATGTCAATTTATTTAATAAGCACTCCCCGCGGCGCGGGCTCGGCTAAACACTCTAGATGATTCACTTTGTTTTGCAGTTAATTCTTGGAACATATCAATAATTACAATAAATTATCTCGTTAATAAAACAATAATTAACGGCGTCGGGGGTTATCTGAGACGTCGTATAAATTTCCTAATGTGAAACCTAGTGTAACCTGATCCGGCAGCGAACAGGTTGCGGCCCAGCTGCTGCCAGCTGCGCGCCGCGCCTCTGCTACCACAGCCCACCGCACCACTCTACTTTACACTGACACACCATTCAAACTCACTTTTAACATTTCAACAATTATTCTGGCGAGTACTCCG
This sequence comes from Papilio gigon, assembly GCA_027563995.1. Lineage (NCBI taxonomy): Eukaryota > Metazoa > Arthropoda > Insecta > Lepidoptera > Papilionidae > Papilio > Papilio gigon. The sequence goes on along the minus strand of JAODUI010000030.1, from coordinate 3,992,795 downwards.
AAGAAAGTGTCCAGGACTCTTCCGCGCGAATGCGCGATCACCTAAGTTGTTATTTTTAGGAGCGGCGTGGCGTGGTGTGCGCTGGTGTGCTGAATGTTGTTGGTGCGTGAGTAACGTGTATGCAGCCAAGAGCCATCGTGCATCGCCTTCATGCTGACTCCACCGAATAAGGACAGGTCGTTGCTCCGCCGTCTTTGTTTAAAAAATACATGCATGTTTCCTTTTATACGTGTATGGAAATACAAGTGAGGCTGAATAACGAAATGAGACAAAAGGACGCGTTCGGTTTTTATGAATGTGGAAGGAATGGTAATCCTCTTGACGCTTCATTTATTCAAATAAGGAAATACCAAACTGTTCTCTAGCGACGTATTTATTAATTTAACTCAATGTAGCGATGAAGTCAAAATAATTGGTACGATAAAACAGATGGCGGAGTTGTAAATATTCGTGTAGCGAATGCGCGGTGACTGCGAGGACTGTTATAGCGCTGGGTATCGATTAGACAAATGTTAAATGTTTATAATTTTTGCACATATATTTAAATGATAAATAATTAGTTGTCGAATATTTATTTTGAGCGAGCTTTAGCACGGGGAAGGTATCGGGTGTCGAGTGTCGAGTGTCGGGGTCGCAGTGCCGGCGGCCAGGTGTGCCACTTGAGGCATTAATCGTCGATCCAACTTCTTATAGATCACAATCGGAACCAGTTTTATTATTTTAAAGTTGTAACTTGTAAATGACGCAAGTGCCGGCCGTGCGCGGGCGCAGCTGGTGTGTATACGGTAACGCGGCTCTGATACACACGGACCGGGAGTAGGTCGAGCGGACTCACTATACACTGCAATGACTTAATGACAGAATACAATACACATAATTAAAATACTTGACAAGTAAATTCCATACAAAAATTAAAAACATCATAGGTATTCTGAATTTTTGAAGATTTTAAGTGTAGGACACTCGTGTTATCTAACTAAAAGAGGCTAAGTATTTTAATTACATTAAGATATGGTACTATTTTAGTGGTTTACAAGATCCGTAGTTCTTTAAAATCTTGTCTACGCAAAGACGTTTTAATGATTGGTTTGTAATGACAATATATAATCGAATTAATATGGTTCGAGAGTTTATTTTGCTGTGTGTGTTCGACAGCTGACAATTGTATAGAGACGTATTGTTCTTTCTGTATTTTTCTAAGAGAATCTAAGGGATGACAATATGTGTTAAGTGACTATGTAGTGGAGTTCTGGAGTTATTTTAACAAGGGATAAACAGACAAGAGTATTTCAACTTAGTAAATGTTGACAATCGTTTCGGACTGTGTGTGCGGGCGGCGGGCGCGCGCAGGCGGCGCGGCGTCGCGCGCGGCGCCCTCTCGTCTACCAGCCGCCTATCATTATTCCCATCCAAACGTATTTACCACACGACCTTTTATCCTGTTGTTTTTACATCTGATAAAAAAGTAACAATGAATCCCTAAACATATGTAAAGTCGAGGTACAGCTGTGAGGTCGGAATCGTCTCACGTCTTGTAAACATTCCGTCACTGAATACTTTGCATCTCTATAGAATTTGTCATTGATATTTTTGAGGAATAAGGGATTTTTTTAAAGAAATTAAAACGCCTGTTTTAGATCACGAGATTTCTTGTGAGTTCATTTTTCCTGTCATGCATACATGAGAGTAAAGCTTCAGCGATGTATTGTTTTTCACTAGTTTGCAATAATGCGGCAGCTACATTTTAGGACATCTTCCTACTTACAACGCGGATAAGAGGAATGGGCAGATTTTAATCTGTTATTAAAACTTTCGTTAGCCATTACTCTATACTACTTATAAAAACGGCTTAACTCACGTGTAAATCGGTGTCGGTACCGACTAGTTTCGAGCCCATCGGGGACTCTTCTCCAGGGTGAGTGGGATAGGTACTATTGCGTATTCGCGGCCCGTCTTGTGCGAAGTTTTTGTATATAGTATAGATTCTAATCTGAGTATGGTTCGACAGCCATACTCAGCTACTATCAGATAAGGTAGGACGAAAGCGCCTTCTCTGATTAAACAAATCGTTTACACTCGTTAATGTGACTAAAAAATTGAAATACTTGTTACATCTGTTGTTAGCATTGATATTTACGTCATGCCAACTTCAATGTAAAACTAACTTGTTTTAGAATACGTCTTGTTGCTGGCGTGGTGTGCTTCCGCACTTCCTGCGATCAAAGGTTAGAACGTAAATGGTGTTTTATTGGAAACTATTGATCAAGTAATGTTAGAGAATTGATATTAGTTCCGAAAGATGTGATATGTAGTCGGAACGATTAATTTATTAGTCGACAGTTATAGTTTGGTTTTCTATTTATCGCTTATTGATCTGATCGACAGCTTCGAAGGGAAGTTCTCACCACTCAGCATTCTACAACGAGCGATCTTTAATTAATTATCACGTGAATAATTCTTTATGACACGTCGATTTGGTTCTGATGTACATAATCATGAAAAATTTTATGTTTATTTTCTTCCAAAGGAGTGCATGTTTGTTGAAGGTTTTTTTACTGCCGCAGGTATAGTGAGTTGTTGATTGGTATGTGATGATATTGGGTCGTGGTGTGCGCTGGATGCAGTACGTGGCCGCGAGGGTTGCGTGGGTTGCGGGGGGCGCAGGGCGCGGGCAGGTCCGCAGCGGCGCGGCGTCCGCGCGTCTGCGCTCATCTGCCGGCACAGCGCACCTGCCTCGGCCGCCGGCTATTTATAAATCAGAGCGCGCTGCGCACACAGAATAAAACTATACACCTTAACGAGTCAAGATTGCTTTACATTTTTGTTAATCCTTTTTTTTCTTAAATGTATGCAAAATTAATACATTTAACAGACAATCTGAGGTCAAGTTTGTTTGTGAAAAAAAAAAACAAACCAAGTCTGGATAGCAAACAGAATAAATACAAAGTGAATTTCCAAAAAGCAATGAAAAGAATTCTAATTTAGTTTTAATTTATATGGAAATAGAATCAATAGATATGCTTAATAGGTTATGCTTTAAAATGTTACAAAATTTTTCATATATGACGTCTCTACAATTTACGCGCGTAGCTAATATATGGCTGGTATCTCGAGGCGTACTTAAATCTGTACCTCCGAGTCTGCAGCGAGCGACACACAACACAAACAGCGCGCTCAGTAAACAGCCTAGACTCGACCTGGTTGCGCAGTCTCTATAATTTTCCATGAGCTTTATTTGCGTATTTTTAAATGATGGACGCGGCGGGAGTTTAAATGAGCGACAGTGAGTCACTGCTCGGACCTCGCTGGTCGGTAATTAAACAAACGCACGTTAGCACACGGCGGAATGCACGGTTAAGTACAGAGATTTTGCATATATTTTGCATATTCATGTCTCACTTTGTTATACCGAAAGACCTGTTTAAAAGATCCTTTAATAAATGTATGTTTGTATTTATATTATTTATGTCACAATAATAGTTTGTGAAATTTTACTCTTACATCATAAATTAACTAATTACTGGAGTGGAGACCACGGTTGGGGACCAGGAGTGTCGGTCGTCCTCCCTCCAGGTGGACCGACGACTTGGTGCAGACTGCAGGAAGTCGTTGGATGCGGAAAGCGGAGGACCGCATACTGTGAAAGCCATTGGGAAAGGCCTATGTCCAACAGCGGACAGACAAGAAGACAGAACAAATTATCTAAAAAGTTTTTTTTTAAATGTTGCGCGGATGAATTCGCGCTCACTTAATTGATCTGATTTCATTAATTAATTAATTGACTTCTTCTTTCAAATATACAGAGAAATTCCAAGAGAGAAATTGGCATTAAACAAGAGTTTCTGATCTGTACATACACCTTTACACCCCTGCGTACACATAACAATTGATCAACGATTTGCTTCCCAATTAATAGATATCTGATGTATACACAATGTCCTCATAAGCGGTATAATTTAGCACGTGTGTATCTTGCTAGGACTAGTTTTCGACCTTTAAAAAAACATTTTATCAAAATGGGTTGTAAATAAATGATCTTATATGTATATTGACAATTATTATGATGCAATTATAGAAACAATAGTAATATTTATAGCATTTTCCAAACCGCAACCGCTGCCGCGTGGCCGGCGGCCGGCGGGCGGCGGTCGACGGACAATATTTGCCCAACGCACACGCTGTCGTATGTCATTGTCTCGAGTCACTGACACTACCACATTATACGACACAATACAAACCACTGGCAACAGTAGAATTTGAAAGTTTACAGTTATTAATGACAACGTAATTAAGTATGCAGCAAATTTTCAGCAATCTAACTTTCTGTCAAATTGTTTTATACGGCTTTGTTTGACTCTTTTGTATACATTGAAGATATTTGTTGCTAAGTTTATTAAAAATAAATTGTCAAAATTTTTTAGTCGCTTATCAGAAGCCACAGCACAGTCGTCTAAGGTCTTAACACTTTGACCTATAGACAACACGCACCAGCAAATAGTTTATAATTATACAATGAGTAGTTAAAAGATCAGAACCCCGGGCATTTAATTACATACAAAGATAGAATGCTCGCTTTTCAATTATTACCTCCTTTGAGAAAAACTGTCGGAAAAGTCATTTATTGTATTTTATTACTTGTCTTGATTGTTACAGTGATGGAAATCGAAACAAGAATAACTCTGTTCAACAAATTGCAAAAAGTTACTAAACTATATCTATATATCAGTTTACATGACCTAGATTTTCGCCAATTTCCAAATAACTTTAGTTGCAAGAGATTGTTTTGTTAGACTACATTTTAGTTCATTCCAAAAACATCTGTCCGCAGTTGCTTCGTTTCCATTTGTACGGAACCTCAAAGCGTTCGCCTCGCTCGTTATCGACGGATTCATTTTGTCTGCCTCACGGTAGCTGAATAAATATTATTTTTAACGATCAGTGCAGCGGCTGTTTGCGCACTATGTGTCCGACATGTTTACGTAACTAACAGTGTTCGTACGAGCCTTTGCGGCGCTGTCGGCTGCCCGCCGCGCGCTGCCCGCTGTTTGCTCATCTCGTTCGCTTACACTGCTTTCACACGGGGGTACAACTGTGACCAGAGCAGTAGTAACCCCAGTACTGTTATTGTTGAACGCTTATTCACACTCTAAATAGTGCCTTCTCTACAAATTCAAACAATAGCAGTCCTATTCTGGGTTAATGTTCTGCCTCGTGTGAAATACGGACAATACTACACAACATGTCCGACAACGCCAACACCAATTTCAAAATTGGTAGCCGCGGAAATGAACTTTGAGACTCTCGGTCATTGGTATTGTAAACATCTTGTTGAAATTAAATCCTTAAAGTGCTTTAATCACCGGGCAAATAGGAGTTACAAAGAATATTTAAGCTTACTTGAGATACTAAATGTGACGTCACGTGTAAGTTTGCGCGTACGAATGTGTGCGTGCATCCGTCGACTGGCGAACTAGATTGAAAGATTTCGTAGAGTCATCATTATAAAAAGCACCTGCGAAAAATAATCATAAATACATTATAATTCAAACAAAAATTGCCTTGTACTATAAAATAATAAATGCCTCGAAATAAAGTACGACCGCGTTCCTCCCGAGGTGCGCTAGTATTTCACAAAGCGACGTATAAAGCAATCTTTAGAATACGCAACAAGTTGGTTTTTGTGCCAAAAGGGACACGTCCTCTAACCAAAGGTCGTGTGTACGAAACGATCGGCATTCAAAAGGCAATCGTAAAAACGCGGCAAGGTGAACTGAACTGTTAGACAAAGGCTCATCGCATACTTGGCTAATTAGGCTAAACGTTTAGAATGGCCGCGGGCCGCGGCCCGAGCCGTAATTGCACTACGACCGAGCCGGCCCGGGCCGCCCAGAGCTGAAGCTTTGCCTAACATTTATTTACATCCGGATTCCCCGAGTAATAACGCGCGGATTTATTACTGATACAACAGTCTAACGGCTCTATGTAGTTGTTTAAATTCATTTAGTTAGCCATCACAATGAAATAAACTTATTAATATTATAAATGCGTTACTGAATAATTAATTAGATGGATGTTTGTTAGGTGGTAAGAAAATATTTGTCACAAAAATTAAATTTTACTATGGCACAATACGTACTTCATTTTGTCTTATTACGCATGAAGGAGTAAGTGAGATAATAACAGTAGAATTGATTGATTTTACTTATGTTTGTTTGTTAGTTAGTTTTAGTTCCATGTATTTCGTTAGGTTTATCTGTTGTTTCGAAATCCGTATTTCTATTTAGATTGATATTGTAAAAGTCGATAAACTTTTTGTTCATTTCTTCATTGCAGATATGAGGAACTTGAAAATATGTCAAAAACAGTATTATTACTGTAAAGAATCATCATTGACTGTCTTCAAAGAACCCTTAACGAGTTAATAGAATAGCGCTTGAGCGAGTTTTTAATTAGTTTGTGGATGGTGTAGCGGTATAAACGGGTTTCGAATTCATATACAAGTCGAGCTACACTACAACTAATAAACCTATTCCTCCATTGCCTATAGAGACAAATGCTCACACACGTTATCTATTGCAAATATCTTGGGTTTAAAGTTTGACGTCATCAGATATAATGTTGGGCCAGTGTTGTACGTGTTTATGTTAGTTCGGAACACAGATTCGGTGGTTAATGTTATTCACTGGCTATCGACGTTGCGGCGTTGCGTCGGTGCTCGGCTGTCGAGTTGTGCGCCGCCACCGGCACTCGGCCTTCGTCCGCTGAGATACCTGCTGCCACTTTCACTCGGCGACCGCGCCACGCGCCACGCAACCAATCATTTGAACCCGATAACACATGGATACGGCATAACATCTTACTTCGAATCTATCTCTTATAGAATCACTTTATTACTCCACTGTAAAAGAGTACTACGCAACACGGAAACTGCCTCACTCAGAGTCGATAATTCGTCACTAAGAGAAACCATGTTCATTTCTCATTCTAAACGTACACTTAGATAAATCACATCATGACTTTGGTAATCGTATTTTGTTCACAACAGTTTTTTTTTAACCTAATTTAATTGCATTATAAGTTTGTAAACATTAAAACTTTTTTACACATGATTTCCCGGTTCTTGGAGCACGATCATCAAAATATTTACGTTACCGTTGTCGCGGGGAGGGCCAACATAATAATCTCAACTAATCTTTCTAAATGTTATGGAATCTCATAAATGAATAGTCTTATTAAAAATGTTCCACTGGAATTGACTTTCGTGGAGTTTAAAAAACAATCGCCGATCAATAATTAAGTTGACGAAAATTGACTTGCGCATAAAATCAATGTTGTCACTGAATTTAACAACTTTGTTATTAGATTTAGAAGTTACATATCGCCATATTATACTACTAACCTTTCCGTCAGCTCACATATGTCCCCACCGAAGGTCTCAAAGCCTCCCCATCTCACTGGTGACTAGGTCTTATTTAACCAATGTTACATTGCAATGATCGGCTTTACATACTTGTTAAATTGTCCTTTTTAACTAACTTTATGAATTTAAATAAAATTTGATTGAGTTAACTTCGTAGTTATTAAAATTTGTAATTTCTGTGTCTGCGTGTTAGGCGTGAAACTCCACCGCACTTGTAAAAGCACACGCTTAACAAGAAATGTAATGGACTCATAATTACGTTCGTGTGAACTATTGTCTTAATGGGCTGTTACCGGGTAACAACTGGCTGCAGTTTAACGCCTACTTAATGGTTTACTTAATTACATGAACAAAGCTTCTAAACGCAACTTGCATTGTTCAAAGCTCTTCTGTTCTACGTTATGTATTTTATAGGTAATATTGCAAAAATAATAGAAAAAAATGTATTAAAACACTTTCTTAAAATTAATTACGTAACTGCTTAATTAGTTTGAGATTAAAAGTACTAAAATATATGTATATATATGGACCGTATGTCGGTTAGAGAAATCTGCACTTCTTGTACTAGCAAATCTAACTAATAGATAAAAATAGAATGCCCGTTTATGACTTAACTTGTTACTTAACTGCCAAAGTAAAAGTTGTTAAAAATTTCGTACATTTTTAAAACATAGTCCAATTTTTTAGTAGGAGTTTTGAGTGCGGCCCTGTACTGGTATCGGGTACGTAGCGCCCGCGTACTGGAAACCGGTGTTGCGCAATGTAAGGTCGACGCCAAGGACGCGGGTTCGTTGCCAGAAATACATACATCGCTAGACGATAGCGCCCCCCTCACACCAACGCCCCCCTGCCGCCGCACACGCGGAAACCCCCGACTGTATATAAACAATAGTTGGCCCTTGAAATAGTAAAATAAGAACATGTTTATATAACAATCTAGAATGTAAGTCATGGTAAATAGTAACACGGTATGAAAATGTAAGCTAATCCAAAAAAAAAATCATCAATTCATTCCGTACCAAGACTTCATTTAAACTAAGCTTTGATGAGAGGTACATCTTGAGGAGTTCTCAAGACAAGATGGTATATGCCGGACGTAGGAAGAAGTCAAAAAAAACAAAAATATCTTTTAAAATAAGAACACACCATTATTCCAAATCACTCCAGTTCTTATTGCAATGTCAATGAATACGAGATAAATAACTTTTGGTGTTGTTCTAATGTAATTTAAATGTGGAAAATCTTTAAGTTGATTTATAAGCGTGAAACATCTAATGTTTTAGTGTCCGGATTACTGATCTGCCGGTCGTGGGTTCGAATCCCGCCATTCGTCTATTGTCGTGTGCCATATCTTAACAAAAACTTACCAAGAATGACTACAAGAAATATTAGTAAACTAACAAAAATGTACTAAGATTTCATTAAAAAAATATGACGTTTTTTATAACATTTTTTTTTGTAAAGAAACATAAAGCCTTTTTTGATACATTTCTACTTCATAATTGTAACATTTTTTTCTCTAAATAAAGTGAAATCTAAATAAAAAATAAAGTCAAAGTTAGCAAAATTATTGTTTTGAACATAACTATTGAAAATAAAATGTTGACTTTGTTGTTTTTATATCTTTTAGGTCACGGGCGTTCTTATTTAGGTACATCTTAAATAGTTAACCAATAAATCAATAGTTCAACAAATAATAACCGTAGAGTTGAGGTCATTGAACTCTGAACAATTGATCCTGGCTGATAAAAAAATATCATGAATGTGCAAGCTCGGTTCAGTTACACTGCAAAAAACATCCACAGCCCGCTCGTCATATACAAGTTTTTTCTCGAGTACATCGTGTGCCATTGACTGTAATCTTTGTTAGGTAACATTATTATAGAAAGAGGCAAACGAGGAAATGACTTCATAGTAAGTGCTCTATCCTTCAATATCACCCACATAAAAGGTGAAAAGGAAAATTTCTAATTGAATTTGATGGTTTTGGAAACTTAACCGTGGATTATAGATATTTTATGTTTGACTGTTATGAATGGAACAGTTAGAATTATCAGCTAAGTTCAACTGATTTTTACGTAACTTAAACTTCAGTTGTTATTGAAATAAATCAGAATAGCATTGGGTGAATTGTCGGATAGTGTAGACGCGGCGTGGAGGCAGGTGGCCGGTTAAATATGTCACCACCGTTACACCGCCTCAACTGCGAGCTACACGGTGCCGCAGCTCCACTATGTACCAAGAAGTTTGATACGGATAATACAATGAACATCACTTGTTACTTCAACACTTTTATTTCCTAAATATAATCTCAACTCTACCTCAACCTCGACTCTTAGATTCAACGCCGAAATCAAGTCAAATTGTGGTGTGATCAATGTGTGGTAAATATTTCTTGGTATGACCGTATGAAAAGATGTTAAATTGCGAATTCAATTCGTCAATTCAAGTCAAGTTATATAGTAATGTACTAAACTAAAATGTACATGACAAAGATTTTCCTTTGATTGAAAATTTAAGGAACATTTAAAAAAAAAAACCTTAAATTGACTTTTGACATATTAATTGTATATAATTATTAAATTTGTATACACGTGATGCCACCTGAGTATCGGTAACGTGATACGACTGTAACTCAACGTAAAGGCTTATTTAGCATTTAATTATTGCCTGTATTTTTTATGTTAATGTTCTCCAACAACTATTAATTAAATTATGTATATTAGCGAATATTATTAAACTGATAATTTCAGATATCATGATGTAAGATTCTATAAAAAGAAACAATGTAGTTATCAAATGTTATATATCTTAGAATATAATATGATAGGTAATAATTCAAATTTGACAATATCAAGAGCCAATACCCTAATGTTATTTTTCCTATCATCATCACCATCATCAGCCTTTATCTGCCCACTGCTGGACATAGGCCTTCTCGAATGCCTTCCACTCCTCCTCCTCTCTCCTCGCCGTATTAGTTAGCTACAATCAATAAGCAAAATTTTAACTATAGTTAACTGTTCAGTTAAAACTAGAGATATGGACTTCAACATGTTTGTATATTAAGTTTAATTAGATGTAAAAGCGTTCATAGATATATTAAGGCGTATACTACTTATAAAACGGCTTAACTCACGTGTAACTCGGTGTCAGTACCGACTAGTTTCGAGCTCATCGGGGGCTC
>JAODUI010000030.1:3943811-3965351 GCA_027563995.1 Papilio gigon | reverse complement strand
ACCGAACGGCTACTAAACCTAACGTAACATGATTTTTGTTGGTCCCTTGCTGTTTCGAGTTTACTACATTTCATATATTATTTAAACAACTATAACATACTTCGAAGACCAAGTATCGGTGCCTATTTTATTATGGTGGAATTTTTATGTTTAATAACAAGTTATTACAATGTACTACCATTAGTGATAACTCATAAGTAACCTATCTAATTTTTTCATCAAACACCACGTATAATTAATTTTAAAATGCACAACAATGGTTCCGTTACAATTTTCTACTGATTAATATTAAATTTCACTTCCTTGTAACGAAATGTAACACGAGTGTAGCCCTTATATATGTAGTAATAAAGATTACATTAGGACAAGTGAAGTTGGAGTGGTGCAGGTTCCAATTGCATCGGTCGAAGCTTACAAATGCATCGTTTGCTAGCGCGCGATACCGGCGTGTCAAATTGAAGGTCACAGTTGCATTCCGGAAGATGCAACTCGCCCGACCTGCTTGTTTATCTTGATATCTACGCATTTGTTACCGCATTTATCTCTTCCTTGTTATTAACAATGTTAAATCACCTGCTACGCATTAAACAAACAGTTTGTTATCCCAATTGATGTACAAAATAAAATCACTTCTCCCAGAAAGTATCCCCAAAGATGCTCATTATAGTTAAGCGGCATCAGTCGCTGGAAGGGAATCTGAGAAACTGAATTTACCTCCCCTTATTATTCCTCTCATGGAAAAAGTCCGATGATATCGCTATATATATACTAATTGAATAATCATTACAATTTTGAGTCATTGTGCACGTCAGTATCAATAAGATAGCAAGATAATAAACGAAAAGACGATTTTATAGTTTTGTAACATTTTACAAACGATGCTAGGTAGGTATGATTCTGGAATAAGTCGTTTATTGTAACAATGATCTTAATTAACAGGACTAATAATTGTTTATTAGCGCATGTGTCGCGCATGCGCAGTCAGATTGCTTAATTAACCTACACCACATGTACTCAACGCACGCTTCACTCCCGATATGGCGCGCTAGAGTCCATAATATTCATACATACGTGCGCATTCAGAACAACGTCATTTGTTTTATTTTGCCGCCTTGTTAGTAGATTTATTAATTACAATCTGATTCAATATAGGAAGAATACAACAACGGCTTTTATTGAACATCGCATGTCCTTAAGTTAAAGTCGACTACATACTTAACAGTGTTTTCTATATTATTAATAAACAAAGCATAATTCAAATATAAATAAGCTCCCGAAACTTTGGAAGCAATTAAATTAAAATGTTAATCGTCCGACCCAAAAGCTGAACAAACAAATGAAGCACGCAAAAACAAAATGCAACGGTCGTGATAAGAATGTGCATATGTTTATTTGATATGAACTCGATTTGTCAAAAATCCCTGGAAAGTATACGTCTATAGTATTTTATAAATATTTCCTACGGTTTCTTTTATTTTAGTGCTATGACGTCACAAGATGGCGGGGACCATAACCGTTTTCATTTCAAACGTATTTTAAGTATCTCTCAACACTACGCCTAGTCTATGAAGTTATGGGATATTATGGAAAAAAATTAAAAGTGTTCTATTACATGAGAAATAATAATGACGGATAACTTAGACAGGAAAACTTAATCAATTATTAACAGTCAAAAGTAATTAACGAACACAATACAAGTGGGTTGGGCGCCATAGCGCACGATTAACCTTAAAAACTAGTTATGCTAAATTTGTAGACAACTAAAAAAATAACTTAAGTGATTATCTATTTATTTGTGTAGGCTTATCTCTTGTATTGAATATCTGATGGACACGTTGAGACGACTCCGTCAGGTATCAAATGATCTTAATCCTATTTTTAACTTTTCATAAACTTAATAACATAACCTAAATGATATTGTAAATAATATTAAACTATAATGTTTATCATTTCATTACGACTTTAGTGTTGCCAGTGTAAAATAACATTTACGTGAAAACAAGCAACAGTTTTTAAATCGAATCGGTTTTGTTTTTTTTGTATCGTTATAGATTATAGAAAATTTAGGTTATACAGAGTAAAAAAAAATTGTTTTTTGGTTCGAAGACTTTTTAGTTAAATTTTAAAATATTAAAACGAAGTCCGTGTTAGTTATAACACGAGTGGTTTAACTTTTAAATAACAAGTTTTTACTTCATTTGATTGTGTATTGTCTGCATAAAATTCGCCTTGAATATCGCAGGCAGTTTTTCCGTGCTTAGTCTGGTATCGAATAAACCGAAATTGTATTTTTCAATATAAATCGAGGCGTAATAAGTTCTTTTCTCCTCATGTACTGATATCGTACTTCTGTATCATTGTTGCTGGGAACGACTGTAGGTTCCATCTGTTAGTAAATACCGTTGGCCAGCAATGGTTATGCGAGGAAATAGTGTAAAAATAATCTAATGAAGAAGTTGTAATGTCAAGTAAACATTATCATTAACTTCATTTACTTATTATAGGGTAGTTGTTTGACTTATGTTGATACTTCTTAGTATTTTCACCTGTCAAATGGTCGCTTTCTATTTACGCAACGGGTAAACGAAATCGTACTGTTCCGTCGGCCTTCACAGTTTTAATTGTGCAACGCAACTCGAGACTTTATCATTTATTTAAATTATGTGGTTGTATCGAACGGTGGCTAGCGTCTATAGGACCGGTTCACACACACAGTCGCGCTGCTGCCACTTGCTGCACGCGCCGCGCCGCCCGGGCTTGCTCGCCGACGACTCGCGGACGACACGCACCGTGCCCACTCTAAAGGGCTTCTAACTCGTCTATGTTTGACGTCAGAGCATTCGCAGCCTTACAGGCTAATTATAGACTGCAAATTCCTAATATAGATACGCGAGCGAGGCTTAAAATATCCATTAAGCACGCTTCACGTCTTAGGAGCCGAGGAACGTTGCATCTAATGTTCGCACTCCGTCTGGGAGTGGACTGGCAGGTTTATTTCTGTTCCACGAGATTTTAATACGGAATCGGAATTCATCGAGATTTTAATCTATCATCTGACTTTGGTATCATAATTATATATTTATACAAACGTTTTTACTGATGAAGCACATACCGAGACACACATCCCTCCTGTTTCTTTAAAAACACAATACTTTTTGTACAGGTGTTTCGGCAGTGGAAGCTCACACTTAAGTTTACATATCTACTATTGGCAAAGCGTGAACGAAGTGGTGGTACAGAAGACCAGCGGACCGTGCACGACCGACCCATCGCGCTCCTACACGCTCTGATAACGACCAATCGCAGCCACCTTGAAAATTATAATAGTAAAATTACTAGTAGGTAGTTATATTCTTAGATAAAAATTGTTATAATTCGATTCTCTGTTTTAATATTTTAATAACTAAAAGTTGTTATTGTCAAAAAAGATAACATTAACACATCAACAGACATTTTTACATATTATATTTTCCAAGAAAAAAGGAAATATGAAGAAAAAATCATTGAAAAAATAGCCGGAAACAGTCTCTCAGATATTCTACATGCACATTGCCTTCTGCCGGTACCTTCATGTTTTCACGCAATTTACACACACAAAATCAATTTTCCGCGTATTTATATGTGGAACATTAAATATTTTAAATAAATATAACTGAAAAGTCATCGTAATAGAATGATTCTGCTTTACACTTGTTTGAACATCCCTGAGTTAACGAACAGGTCAAGAACGTAACACCTTATAATTCGTCTAAATTACCACAAGAATTTGAACATTGTGACGCGTACGTGACTGGAGTATGTTCGTGGCCTATTTCGCGTTGTTTTTAAATTCTTATTTCGTATGTATACTTATTAGGCTAGAATATTGATATCAAATCTGATTGTTCCGATAGATTTATTTCGCACTTATTTATCTAGTTTACGTTTATTTTTCGATATTTGAAGGATTAAAAACTGATTAATAACAAGTCGATCCAGCTGTTCTTGAACGTAGCCATTAAAAATATAATTTATCGCCAATAGTACAACTAATAACTAAGTTTTCCACTTCGATATATATAATATTTAATTCTCAATGTCATATTGAAATAAAGTTTGATTTATGTATAAAGTTAATTAAAAGCTATTATAATGCGTATATAAAAGATTTCCATCTCTACATTATACATTAAGGTGTTTTTTGTACATTAAACCGACTTTAAAGTCGCCCATGTTGTTTACATTGCTTAATTTACAGTTTGCCGAATATTTCATTTTGAATCCTTTTGGATTAGTGATATATTAATATTTGTTATCGTAGCCCGGGAATAACGAAGATTGGTATTTTGGTCGAGCTACGATATGCCTGCTTCTAAACGTTTAAGCTTCCACAGATAACAATATTATTTTATTAAACATAATAAAGTAGATACTATACAATAATTTATTGTAATTATAAATTGCTTTAAAAATAATTCCATGCTCTCTAGGGTTCAGCGACTTCAGTGCAACCAATTTCGAACAATCTTGACTTGCCAAGAAAAAGAAAGGATTAAGTAGAAAGAGCTGATAGGAAATATGGTGTAAAATAACGATATAAGTTTATGTTCAGACCACACCAAAAGATAACTCGGAAACCGTAGATACAGTGAGTATTAGCAATCAAGCTATGAATACGATAGATTATTCAGGACATAATATTCTGATGACGAGTAAAAACCACAGATATTTACGTAAGGCGGTTCCACAACGGACATTAGCAACTCGTTATGTACTAAAAACCAAAAGCGACATTTAAGGCAGTTTTGTTTTCTCAAAGAAATATTAGGATTATAGACGTTAGTTTCTGTTAATTACAGTGGATTTATAGAATGTGTGTGAGCAGGAGCGGTGAGCAGTGAGCAGCGAGCATAGACAAGGCAAGGTGTCAGACGTACGTGGATCATGGCACGTGGTGCGGGCGGAGAGCGCGCTGGCGCTGGGGCGGCGGCGCCGGCGAGCACGGCTGCTGCGCACCGGTCGAGGCGCGGGCGCAGATCGAAAGTTCGACGCGAGATCGAGCGCGCATATGTAAATATCGGCACATTTACAAGCGAAAGGGTTCACCGGAGCGGCGCGCTAACGCGGCGTTGCGCGGGAACCAGTCCGGTGAGATTCCTTCGGCGTCCGATAGAAAAATGTCGAACGAGCTTCGGGTCCATCACTCGGTGCGGGTGTCTGGTACGCGACGCGGTCGCCACTCGACTGCCGCCCTCCTCTCGCCGCAGCTCGGCTGATATATTTATCGCTTAATTATTGAACTCGTCGTGTAACAATTATGATGCAGCTCAGCGGTCGCAGGCGCTGCCGGCGCGGCCGAGGGCGAGCGGCGAGCGGCGAGCGGCGCTACCGCGTCTGCGCGCGGCCGTTGCGTCACGCGCAGCCTGCTCGCCAGCGCTGATTTTATCTAGCCTACTCCTATGCCCACCTGTTATTCACTTCAAACATTAACTTCCAGCTTATTCCGCTCTAGCCTTATCTCCCTGCTGTCCGGTTCCGCGATAATCTCAATCATCATTACACGCTCACGCTGCCTTTGATTAATTGTTCTTCTTTCAATTACTTTCCGGGGTCATGTTATGTTAAAACGTATAATACGGGAAAACATTTTCTTTGTGTTATAATATCAATTCAAAGTTAATGATTTTAGTTAACTTTCAGAGAAGACCTCGAAGTGGGCAGTTTAAAACAAAAACAAATCTTCACTGACAGAGTGTTAGAAGTAAAGCCGAACTATGTCCGCAAGATGATTATTATTTTTTATATTTATTTATACCCTAAAGATGTAGATATATCATAGATTGTAAAGTCACAGTCCGACTAGCGGTGGTATGGTAAGAGAGGTGCTGTTGTCGCGGTTTATTCTGACAGAAAGTGTGTAAAACCTATATAGGTATAAAAAAAAAACTAACATACAGCTACAGTAAGATAAAAGTCTTGTGAGACTTTTTTGGAATTGATAGAGCTAGTAATATTTTTTTTACTTTGTACACACTGTCAGATAACTTGTTGATCGATGTAGTTTTTCGATTCAATTTACTTTACTGAAAGCTTTTATATTATCGGTTTCATTTCGTTGTCCTTGGCCTAGGAAGGGTCTAGTTTTAAAACAAATACACAAAAGCGTTATCGATAAGGATATACATCTCTTCTGATTCGCTTTTATATATTTCTTGCTTTATATTTCATTGTAATAATATAAACAAATAATGTTTTTAAAAATGAATGCCTTTTTTATAGATTCAACTTAAACGTCAACGTCATTGTCATCCCCACTTGTCTAATGTCAACTGTCAACCTCTTATCAAAAACTTAAAAATGTTTTTTCTAATATGTAGTGCGCACATGAAATAATTTAGAATAATAAGTAATAGAAAACCAGTTAAGCCAATTCAAAAATTCATAAGAATACTAGAATGTATTCTGTATCTAAAATCAAGTATGTGTATTCTAGTCTAGAAGTCTTGTCTAGAAATCTGGTGTTTTTTTAAACATTCTTATTGCTATCTAAATTTTCAGGAAAGGATGTTTCGGAGTCGCACTATGTAGATTTTTAAGTTCGGCAGAAATATCTACAGCATTAAGACCATTTTACTTCAGCGTCCATCCAGATCTGTTTGGGAAATATCCAGAGCAAAGGGTATGTATTAAAAACAAAGTATCCAGTCAAAATTATAATTCAATATTTTGACTTAGATTTGATAACTGTCTTTAGTTGTAGTTCTTTGTTATATTTTTCTGTGATCTACAGTTACGTTTTTTTTTGTGATCTACAGAAAACTAATGAAAACTCTTTGCAACAATTGAGTGCTCTGATTGAGGCCCAACAGTCTAGTCGAACCATGTCAATTCCTGCACTACCTTTTTATTTAAGGCAAAAGGATATGCCTGAAGGTAATTTAAATTATAGCAATCACTAGGCAAAAACTCTCTACTCCTTTGCAAGGCAGATAAACATGAAACTTGACACAGTTTAAGTTAATGTGAAGATGTGTTTAAAGCTATTTTTTAAATCAAATTATTTTATTAAAATTTGATATCTTTGGTTGACTTTAAACCGATGCTAACGACATATGTATTTATTTTAGGACAATTTAAATTAGTAAAGATCAATTTAAATGGAAATAATGTGAGGGAGACGGTGGTTAGAGTGTTAAGTGCATGTGACATCTCAACTAATTATGTTGATAAAATACCTGTAAGCACAATGAAACCGGAATTTAGGTAATGTCAATTTCTTATTGAGAGCATGTATATGTATGTACAAAAGTTTAATTGTAAAATTAATAAACAATTCTCTTCAGCCAAGCTGATTTAAATAAAGCATATGAAGACTACAGCGAAGAATTTCAAAATGTGTCTCGAATGAAAAGAAAAGTGGAGGAAAGAAAAGTTATTAATAATGTAATGTATGTTAATATTCAACAGTTTTTTTTTTACTATTTTAATGATGGATAACATTAAATTCATATAGATTTGTTCTTTTAGAAACTGGATACATGAGAACAGTAGTTTGGCGAAAGAGAAGTATGAATCTACGAAAGCAACACGAGATCATGTGAAATCATTGACAGAGGATTTATGCAATACTTATGGTATTAAGGAAGTTGGTAAAGCTATAATAAAACTGTTAAGTCTAACAATTCAATAGATATTAGATGTCAGATTCAAGGAACAAATGTTAAAATTTGTAATACAACATGATCAACGAAATTTTTCATTTTTTAGGTTAAATATGACAGCGGCTGGAATATCAGCCATATAAGAGGGGCTCTACAGAGCCTTGTCTCGCTTGCTTCTCAACATTCAAAAGATATGGTAAACTTAAAAGGTTTGTATTTTTAGGTTATGTGAAAAAATGTGCTTCCATGAATAAACAAAGTCATTTTTGTATTAAAGTTTCAAAATTGTGTATTGAAAATGCATTGTGATGTACTACTTCTTTGTTTTAAGGTAGGACTATAGCATTGGGTCAATTTACCGGAGTGAGCTTGGACGGTGATATTTTTCTCAATATTATCGATGTAAGAAATGAATGGTTGTCTGTAAGTAGATTTCTTTTACGATACTTGGGGGGGATGTAAATTATAATAAACATTATTGATTTTAATTTGCAATTGAAATTATTTTTCAGTTGATTAAAAAAGTTAGTCAAGAAGATGGTGCGTTAAATCAAATTCCTAATTATGAGAAAGCGCTGTCCAGAATATTAAGAGATATTCATATATGTAGAAGGTAAAAAATTATAATTTTTTTATCATTTCAAATATGTACATATGTATACACTGATTTCGTTGAATTTAAATCATTGAGTTGTATATTTAAATGCTCATTATTTTATTTCTAGGAAATTCATGCCTAAGGTGTCCGCAACCCAGTACTGCAACCATTTGCGTCAGTTGATAACATCTATTGGAGACTTCTACGGACATGGAAAGAAGTTCCCAGCATCAGCGCCGGAATCTCTTAGTAAATACGAGATTGTTGTAGAGCCGTGAGTATAGTGGTTTGATTTAATATCATTACACGTGATTTGGACTACTTTAATTAGTAGCAATTTTACTTAACACATTCACTGCCACCGACCTGGTCTGCGAGTGACAAAAAATCTTGTAGCATGTAATGTGTTAAACAATAGTAATTATGTTTAGCAATTTTTTTTTTAATTTCTGGAAAAGCCAAAGGGCATGCACGGCTTTATGACATCTTGTTTCAAAGTGAGGCAGGGCCACTGATGGTGTCGCCGACGGGCCAGTTCATAACGCCGTCGTCGTGTCCTGCGGACGAGCTCGTCGCGTTCATGTCCAACCATCTCGATGAAGCCATGCTGCTCCTCACTGAATACAGCATGTAAGTGAAAAAAAAGTATTTTGACATTGCATATTTTTTCAAAGTAAATATATATAAAAGCATACTGGTGTAAACGAGGCTTAAAGATTTCAAAATACGGCGTGATATTGTATCAATGTTGTTTCAATCAATGTTGCTTTGTATTTTAGAAATAAACATGTAGAGAAAGCCTTATATGTGGAAGTAAAGGATCGCTTTGGTCTGCTGGAGCTGCACAAAGACGACAGCATCACGCCGGCGCTCATGATCTTGTGCTGTCAGAGGTTACTGACCAGGATAGATAAACTGAATACTGTAAGTTACTTTTACGTTTTTATTTTGATGAGAAAATCGATATTTATTCGATTTGGAACCGATACATGACTGTGATGTCTCAATTTAACTAATACCCGTATTAGTAATGCAAACACCTAAAAAAAAAATTTTTTTTTTCATTTTTTGAATTTGTTACTGGTAAGATTATTGTCTAATGCTAAATTGTTACATTATGAAACAGGATTATATGATTGACGATTGTGCTCTTCTACAAAAAAAACTAGTATTTTTTTTTTATTATTAAATGTATTTTTTTTAATTTCAGAAACTACGCGGAAATATTCTGTACGTGACGCATTATTACTCGGTGTTATCTGAAGGCATATTATGTATACCGTGGGACTTCAAATGAGACACTTCCAGTAAATGAAAGAAATCGAAAATATTTTTTTAAATATATAGAAAAAGTAGTTTTAGACTATTACAGCTTTCATTCCTCCACTAATATGGTTATCTGATTTTTTATAATTCTGTGATATTTATCAAGTTTTTTTTTAATGTAATAGGTTTTCAATTTTCACGAAGAAATATTTGTTTGCAATAGTCTTTTATAAAACAATTTTAAACACTAATATCAAAACCCATAGAAATATTTGATGAAATCGAACTATGAAATTTCATTAGTTTGAGAACATCAATTAAAAAGTTACTTGTAAGAACGATGTTATGAAATGTAAAAAAAAAATGTAGGTGTCGAATTATTTTTACTACCCACCAGTGACTCGCTATTTAGATATGTAATAAATGATTTATGACTACATAAGCATTTTTTTTATCTCATGTTTACATAAGCTGGAAGTTATATATGAACATATATTCTAACCCAACTACTAAAAGTTATTAAACATTGTGATGTTAGATTAAAATATTCAATATGGCTTTAAAGCGCCAATAGCTCAATAGTTAAAGATACGGATTTCCAATGACGTGGTCGAGCGTTCGAATTCCAGACATTCAAAAATTGTAAACCATATGTTGGCAAAAACTTAAGAGCTTAGTTGGAGTAGTAAAAAAATATTAATAAATCAATAAAATAAGATATTTCAGTTAAAAATGAAGTAAGGAAATTAGCGGGAACGGATGAACGTCTCCGACACAGATAAAATTAATGCAATTACTAGTACGTTAAAATGTAAAAAAAAAACAAACAAAATAGATTTTTGTTTATATATAAAAAAAATTACCATTTAAAATTTTAATTTCATATTTTAATTCGTAGTTTTAAAGAGATAATTGTGAAGAAAATTATCAGTCAAAGGAGGCTTACGTTAATATAAAGAACAACGTGCAAGCAATAACAAATATTAGAAGTAAATTTACACTGTACACATTAAAGTCTATCTTAATATTAATTTAATTAAAACAATCGCTTTCATACATATAAAGGCTTAATTCAGGCTTGCATACTTAGGATTTGTTCTCCTATTTTACGCTGCATTTTATCTCGCAAATAAAATTTTAACATCCTCAAATTATTTCTAGAATTCCCAAATATTTCGTAACGATTTAATTGAATTCCTTAATTTTAGATTATTATATGGTACTTAAAATTGAAAATATGTACATTTGATTACAACAACAAAGTAAATAGTTTCAACAAGCACCTATAGTGAAAGTTTTAAAATAATTTCTAATGGCACAATGGCAGTGAACATTTGACAAGCGTCACGTGTGATCAGAAACATCGCGTCCGTCATGAGGGCGCCACTATCTACTTTGCAACATTCTACATCCCTGTCAGACATTTAAAAATTTAAATGCATGATTTCAGTTTTTTCTGCCCTAATAAAAGGCTCCGAAGCCCTCAATGGGACATACAGTGGGCTGATGATGATTTTAGACTTATTCTGCGTTGATTGCTCAGGTTTTTATTTTTCTCAGTTAAAACTATTTTAAACCATATATAAATTACGTTACGACGAATAAAGTTACGTAGTTATTCCGCAATATATAGTTTTTTTTTTACTTTTTTGCCCACTCTACAAAATTTCAACCTTATTATACAAATTGTCTAAATACCAAAGTGCAGAATATACTGCTTGCCATAAAATTCCGCCTTAACCCACGGGGAGAACCATATTCAGCAATTTGAACGTACCGAGACATTTATAGACTATAACAAGAGTTTTTTGAGTGAATCGCTTCAATTTCTTGGCACATTAGTTAAAAAACTCCAAGAAAAATATTGCTAGTAAATAAACGTTGAGTATTAAAAAAAGATTGAGCGTTGAAATCAAAAATAAAGCTAAATATCAGTTTTTCTTGCTCTGCTGTATAATGACGAGCTTGTTTCGTTCCTTGGTGACCTTCGCGACTGGCATGTTGGTGGCCGGCATCAGCTGCCTTAGATTCTGACTTGGTATTACAGGACCCTGGAAACAAATTTAAACCCATTAAAAAATGTAGACCCTAGAAACCAACCCTGTTTAGGGTCCCTTTTTAACACATGTCAATACATATAATATTTGTATGGCCACTTACTGCAGGATACCTGGCGAGTTGCCGCATGCGGTCCACGAGCCGCATCGCGTCATCTGACGTCTCCGAGTCTGTGGTTAGTCCTATAGAAAGCGCTCTATCGTTTATGATGCCTGCGTCTAAGCATCTGGAAACATCAAAACAAACACAACAATAACATTACTTGGAATGTTTTTAAACAACTACTTTAGGACATTTTACTGTTCCTTGTCTTAGGGGAGATAAAAAAAATCTAGTGTACCGTGTATGCTGTGGTGGGCGTGGCCTGTGGGCATGTCGCCAAGCGTTGGCGGCACGCGCACGCCACGCTGCCGCCTCTGCCGCCGCGGCTGCCGCACCCGCCTCTAACGCTGCGCAAGCGCCGCGCAAGTCCACCACCTGACATTTATTATTGCATAGATAACATATTTTATTACTTGTTAATGATTTACGTATAGGTAATTTACAGAAGAACTAAACTCTGCTCTGATTAATTGATTGAGAAGCCTCAAAAATATTATTACAAAACTAATTGAACATGATAAAATTACTGTGACAAGACTACATAAATCTGTTTTCATTACCTTTTCGAAGTATCTATAGAGTAATGACTTCATTTCATCATGTGACAGCTTGTCCAGCCTGGCCATCAGCATCTGTTCCCCTCGGCTCCGGGACTCTTTGTTGTCTTGAGAGTCTGACAGCGACGCCGCCGGTGATTTGCCGCAGATTAAATTATTTTTATATTCTATTGCTGTATCGATTGCTTCTATAGCCTCTTCACACTCTAGGATTTTTCTTTCCTAAAAAAATATGAAGGACTTCGTTGTTGTAAAGAGTTTCAATAATGTTATAGTATTTTCAATTAAAGTACATACCTCAGAGTCAGATAAAGACTTGTATATTTTCCTCTTATGTCCCAAACTGCATCTCTGTTCATGTAAACACTCCCTTGTTTTACGTAAATTTTTAATTTCCTTCCTAAGTAACAGTTCTTTGTCTTTCGATAATTCTAAATTTGCCAAATCATTGGTCTTTTCCTTTAAAATGCTGTCCAACTGCGTTATTCTATTGGTGAAATGTTTTAATGAATGTGCTTTTTTGTCTTTCATGTCAACAGAAGACTCTGATAACTCATCTAATTTTAATTTGTCCTTTACTAATTCTACATCTAAAGTGTTCCTTCTCTTTTCGTCTTTCTTTATTTGCCGTTTGATTTGATCGATTTGTTTTTTATACGTCTTGAGATTTGTCTCGTGTCTCTTTATCTCTTTGATTGCATCCTGATCACCTAATCTAGATTCAAATTTTTCCGAGTACATTTTACTTGGATTATTTGTGCATATTGCCTTTGTCAAATCGTTAATTAATCTCTCTTTTGCTATGCAAAGATTAATTAATTCCTTAAGCTGTGTTTGACTGCTACTAATTTCTTTCGATATTTTTCGTGCCAAAACTTGTTTCTGAGCATATTTCTCCTTAGTCATTTTATACTTTTTACAAATCTCGGCAGTCTTTGGCGAGTCAATCATTTTCAGTAGTTCCCTCTCTATCAATTTTGGTTCAGGATCTACCTCTTTCTTGTGAGATTCTATTATGATTTTTTGAGATTCCGGTGATATAGCTTTGGCTGCAACTTTCCTTAATAATTCCAGTTCTGCTCCAGATAAACTCTCGCCGGGCTGTATTGTTCTTCTCCGTCCTGAATTTGATTGTGATGTCATTATCGGCAGAGATTGTGAGCCACTGGTCTCAGAAATAGTCATATCATCTGAATCAATATGATTTAAATATTCTTCACATCGTTCAGCAAACAGCTGATCATTTTTTTCTCTAAAGTAATCCATGTATTTTTCAACTTTATCCTGAAATACTGTTTCAGAATGACTGTCCTCCGAATCTGATTCTTCATCAGATTCACTTGGTTCACTGGGCTCGGTGTCCTCGGCTATTCTGGGTAAGCCTTGTTTTGTAGCAACATCCTTATTATCACCACCCATATCACCATTCAAACACTCGTCACATTCAGCTTTTAAGAACAACCACTCACTAACTTGATTCATATCAGTCTCCGATAAGGACTTTGATTGTAATATCTTGTTAAACAAACCCTCTGCATTGGAGACTAGTTTTATCCATTGAGTCGTAGCAAATTGCAAGTTAAAGCTATTGTCAGCTGGCAGAACACTTTTTTCTGTGTAGACTGGAGTATTATTATCAGCAAATAAATTAACGGTTACAAAATTTTTGATACCCCTACAACACAGGCATACATTTAAAATCTTTAAAGTATCCTGGTAGTCTTCTGGCTCTGTACTAATACAGCCAATTACCCATGTGAATGCTCTACCACCAAATGAATCTCGCAGCATTGCTGTAAGGATGCACTGGTCATAATTTATTTGCTTAGGAGGATTTCCTGCCACCAACTCCTTTATAATATTTTCTAAAGCAAAAAGACTAGGCTCAGGATATGCGGCAAGGTCACAGAAACTAGCTGTGGACATTCTGTGATTAAGAACACCATTTGTGCCCACCCATTTTTGTTCCATGCTCACTGTAAACACTGTATGGTTATTTCCTAAACATCTTTGTCTCCATCCTAGTTGTAAATATTGAAATGCTTCTTCTACATTGCAACACCTTACAAGTCCAGCTCCCAGGACATCAAATATATTATTATTAACAACTTGCATCCATGTTATGTGCAATATGAATTCCCTCTCAGGCATTTGACTAAGCTTGTGAAAGATATCAGTAAGGAATCGTGGAACTATTCCTTGGTCACACTCACTATGTATGCATTCAAAACCTAGAAAAACAGAAAAAAGAGGATTTCACAATACTAAACTAAAAAAACATTTAATGTGTCAAGTTAGGGCTTACCTGGTCCAAACAGAGTGTAAGTTTTTCCTGTCCTTGCCTGGCCAAAAACTACTACTGAAGTATCACATCCATCCAGAAAACAGTTGATTTGTGGAATCATAAATGAGTTAAACAAATGTGCTTGAGTACAATCGACTGGTAGCGCTCTGTTCACATGAAAAGTCTGGCCACTTTCAGTTATCACTATTTGGGTCACTGGATTACTAAATATACACTGTAAAGAGTCTGCAATGCTTGGTGGTTTAAGACGGATCGCTATTTGTACTGGTATATCCATTTTAATGAATTTTTGAGTCGTAAAGATAATAAACAAACCAAAAAACTTTCACTGTGAACCTTTTATTTGAACATTTTTAGTTCTATTTTCATATGATTATTTACATGTGCAACTTTTTATGGTAGGAAAACGTTAAGTAACCACATAAGTCTTTAATTCTGCACTTTAACGGACATTTTTCATCGAAAAACTAAGTTCATGAAAAACAATTAAGTAAACATTGTCTGAATTTTGACAGGACAGTTTTAATCAAAGAATAAGTAAAATGTCTACGATTAATTAAGAGAGAAAAATTAAGATATTTTAAAATAGTAAAACTATTTTCTAAAGTCTTTTATTAAGTACAAATCCATTAAAATAAAATTAAATCTATGATATCAATATAGAAACGTCTTTTTCGTAAGAGTACTTGCGGGAATAGATTAAGGATAGCAACTATGAGCAAATGTCAACGTCATTTGAAATTCACCAGTCTTTCAGCTTTCAGTCAAATCAAATCGTCAGTTCCGTCGTCAGTTTCCTAATTTCCTTTTAGTCATTTCATTATTTTCGAGATATTTTTATCTATGTAGTATTCTATAGCCATGATTTCTTTTTGTACTTTGGATATCAATTTAATTAAAGTGTAATTTAAGAAATTAGTTTTCTAATACAGGACAATGGTTGTTCCACAAGATAATAAAATGGATTTCGAAGTTATAGGTGACCAAGAATTAGGTATTGATAAACCTCCTAAATTAGGCCTGAAATTATTATTAAACCATAAATTTCCCCTTAAAAGTAAACAAATTATTATACCTCGACCCAAACAAATGTTTGAAATGATGCCGCTTTCAGCAAGGTACGTTATTTTAATAATATAGTGTACTTTATTTACATCATTATGATTATATGTAATTTCGTTTGTGTAGCTGGTTCTGAAATCTATATTCTCATTCACTAGAAAACATAGTTGCAAGTCGATTTGCTACTTCCACCTTCACTCGCTACTTGGTTTCAATTAACTGATTATGCTTGTTTTCAGGTATCTAAAGTATTATGTGGGAAAAAGAATACAAAAGAAACGTCCAATAATGGATTATGTTAATATGATTTCGGCACAAAGGATGTATGGTAAGGAATAAATCATATTAAATTGTGTTAATAATACTAAGAAGGTCAAGAAGGTCTTATATTGCAGTTGTTTTAACCATTATTTCAACTCTAAACTTAACACGTTTAGTTTTTGTTACTTTTTCTGCTTATTGTCAACTTAAATCTTTTCTGCAGGTTGCCCCATAGGAGGTATAGGAGGTGGTACGATTGGCCGAGGATTCAAAGGTGAATTTTGTCGCTTCCAACTGTTCCCTGGTATATATGAATATGTGACGGTACCTGAATGTCAGTTTATTGTTAACATAAGAGATGCCAAAAATGAAACAATATATCAAACAGTTTTATCAACTTATAAGTGAGTTCAGTATTTATTTTCTTATTATTGTTCTCTTTATACTATTTTTTTTTGTCATAGATATATCTTTTGTTTTATTTTAACTGTGATTAAATATAAATGGTTATACTATAACATCTTATTGTTGGCCAGCTACCAAAAAAGCTGGTTGTTTTTATTAAAATTTGGTGACTTTTTAAAATCATAAACATTATTTTTTTTTACTCGTAATAATAAGGTAGGCTCCGATACTCTTGGTGGGGATGTATATAAAGATATTTAATTTTTTATTACTTTCAGAAAACCAAAAAAAGCTCCTGCTAGTTGGGAATGGAATCTGAAAGGTTCGGATTGTGAGTACACAGCCCTGTATCCTCGTGCTTGGACAACATATGATTTATCTAAATATGGAATTAAATTAGTGTGCAGACAAATATCACCTGTGATACCTCACAATTATAAGGTAAATGTTATTTTCATTGTAAGCTACTAAACAATTAAGTATAGTTTAGTATTAAAGACTCAATTATTTTTGTAATTATCTGCACGGAAGCAAGCATCTACAAGGAAAATTTACCTGTTAACTATTTTCATACATATATTTTACAACTCAAATTTATTGAATTCACATAATAGAACTATTTTATTTTGTTGTTACATTAACACTCAGATTTTATATATGTTTTTGCATATTACAGTGTTGCCCTCATTTACAAAGTTAGTTTAAAGTAGTGAATAAAGTGTTTTGATTTCAGGATAGCAGTTTACCATGTGCAGTATTTGTGTTCTCTGCGACCAATGTGTGCGAGGAACGTCGTGATGTTAGCATTACGTTTACTTGGACTGAAGTGTTGGGGGGTCCAAATAAAAAGAAGAATATTGGTAGGCGGTATTACTAAAATATGTATTACTTAACACTTTAATGCTTAGCTTTTATTGTGTGAAAATGAACTCGCCAGGCAATACAGTACTAATGAATGATAGCAGACATTCTAAGTTTTTATTAAAGAAAAATATTAGGAAGTTCTCACTTCTATCCTTTTACATACCTGTCCATGTACCATAGATATCTGTTACATGTACCTTTGTAAATACATTACTCATGTAGATTTGCCGCTGTAAATAAAAAGAATATCCTCAAAGTGTATTATCATTTGATTAGGAGAAGCAGGTGTTCATATATCTAATATTATTATCAATGATGATTAAAATGTCAAGGACATTGTTATAAGTATAATATAGATATATTTGACTTGTAGAATTTTATAGTTATTAAAAAAATATTTTAATTAAATACGGAGTAATTGCTTTATAAAAAAAGTGCTCTATTTAAGATATCATATGAATAATAGTAAAGCACATGTCGGTTATGTATATTCAATATTATGTTGAAGAATATAAAATTGTATACTTTTGTATTTATTACCTTAATAATCAGATAACACTAATCTTGACTTTATATCCTAGATAAGTTAAATAAATATTTATTCAATAGAAATGATCATAGAATAGAAAAAAAAAATAATTAGAATAAAAAGCATATCATCAGCTCACTACGTCCCCAGCAAGGGGCTCGGAGCCTACACTATTAATAGGCGTGACAAGGCCATTGTCAAAAAGCATATAGACTTATGTAATTAATATGTTTATATTTTAGGTAAATTAGATTTAGAAAGGTATTCAGAAGAATATAGTTGTGGTGTGACATTGGAGCAGAAGATATCTGACAACACGTGCGCTTTTACGATCGCCAAACGTAAATGCGATAACGAGTCCATTCACCAGGGCTACTGTTTATGGAACTCTACAAAAACTTCATCGTATGTTTGGGATTGTTTGAAGAAGAATGGCAAACTCCAACCCGATCCGAGCCTCACGCCTCCGCCGCCGAAGTTGCAAGAAAAAAAAACGGATGGTGAAAATAAAGATAAGAAAAAAGAAAAGCCTGCGAAAATTTATAAATGTAAGTTTTGACTTGTAACATTAATCGCTTTTGCTACTTGATAGAAAATGAAATGTGTTAAGATTTATATTCGTTGCAGCAGATCACTTCATTCGGTACGTATCATTCATTCGTTCGTTCATTTGACGTTTATTTTAAAATATTTAGTTATTTTCAAATCGTCTATAAAGCAATGTTAAAAAGTCGAATACTATTTTGCAGGTGATTCTATAGGGCTCTCTAGTTGTATAAGTCTGGACCCAGGAGGAGTGGGGTCCACGGAGTTTGCACTTGTCTGGGACATGCCTGTGATAAAGTACAAAAATGATAAGAAAATTCATAAAAGGTATAGTAATTACTATAAAAGAAGGTTCTATTATTGGGACTATTGTTCGAAATTTGAACAAAATTTGTGTATTTTTTTGTTTTGATTACAAATAACTATGCACTAGTCCACTTTAACTATACAACGAAGCGCCTATCGCCTAATGATTAAGGGTACAGATTACCGATCTAGCGGACGTGGATTCGAATGCCGCTATTCGACTGTTGTGAAGCATATCCTAACACAAGCTTTTTCAAGCTTACCAGGAATGGTTACAACCATGGTTCCAGGTGGTTCGTTCGCCCTATATCTTTAAATAGGGCTAAAAGATTTAGTTTCATGTATTAATATTAAAGTATAGAATTAATGAAGCTCTACTTTACTGTTAAACTGTTATGTTATTGTTCATGACAGATAATTAACGTTATTCTGTAAATGACTTAGAAATAACTAATAAATATTGAAATGTAATAATTTTCTTTTCTACTGCAGGTATTATACAAAGTTCTTCGGCAGCGACGCCATAGCGGGCGCCGGCATAGCAGCTTACGCGTTAAGACATTTCGAAAATTGGGAAAAACAAATTGCTGAATGGCAGGATCCGATTTTGTCTAATAGGTACTTGTTCTTTCAATGTTAAGATTGTTATTAATTGAATTTTAATTAATTGTAAATTAATTTCTAGTAACATCCCAAATTGGTTGAAAAGTGCCTTAATGAACGAGCTTTACTTCGTCGCCGACGGGGGGACTATTTGGTTCGACGTCCGCGATGAATATCCAGACACTGATCCGAGGTAAATCTAAAGTTTATTATGTTTTTATTATTTATTAAATAACTGATAATTATTACAGCTGCAGTTTGAAAGTATTTTCCTTTGGTAAAACTTTGACCTTTATCGGAATACGATGACACCCGAACAGTCCATGAATGATCGTATTAAATGAGTGACATTTTCATATCCATTAATGTGGAACTTTAATATTTAGTGTCAAATGTCACAATTAATAATGTCATTCTCAAAGATGGGTACTAAATCTATTTGAGAGAGCACGATAAATACGTACTTTTTCGAAAAAATACGATGGAAAATCTTTTCTCATTGTATCTAAATTTTTACACTTTTTTTTTAATGATCATTATAGCGAATCGAGTTTTGTTGGATACGGAAGACATCATACTGTGGAAGGCGTTGGGGAAGGGATGAGAAAGACTGATGATGATTGTTAGTTTTAATCTTTGTTAATTGTATGTCAGGCATGAATTTGGCGTCTTCGGGTACTTGGAAGGTCACGAGTACAGAATGTACAACACCTATGACGTACACTTCTACGCCTCCTTCGCGATAGCGCAGCTCTGGCCCAATCTACAGGTATCTATAACACGTATGACATAAAAAGTTGCTTATGTTAAATAATATTTACCTGCATTATAAATAATTTCAGGTTGTGCTGCAGTATATGTTCCGTGATACGATAGCAATGGAAACAGTCAAATGCCGACAATCTTTATATGATGGGAAGTCGGTTAAATTTAAAATAAAGGACTCGATCCCGCACGATCTGGGTGACCCAGGTGAGGTATTATAATGTATTTGTGATGGCACGGTGTTAGTAAATAATAACACCTTTATTGATCGGGAATATTCTGTTCCGCAGAGGGCGCGCCGTTCACCAACATCAACGCGTACAACATCCACGACGTGAGCGAGTGGCGCGACCTGAACCTCAAGTTCATCCTGCAAGTGTGGCGCGACCACCGCGTGCTGCGCGCTCGCTGCCCGCCCTTCGCCGACGACCGCTACCGCACCATGCGCTACATCGACGACGTGCACGACGCCGACGCCGGCGACCTGTACGCGCGCGCCACCGGCCAGGCCGCCGACAGCCGCGCCTCGCCCGACGTCAGCACCGTCGCGCAGCTCAGCCTCAGCTCGGAGCCGCGCCCCCGCAACATCCTCGACCTGCTGTACAGCGGCGAGGTGCCAGAGGAGGCGGAGGGCGAGGCGCGGCCGGCGCCCGAGGCGGGGGGCGGCGGCGCCGTGTGGGACGCGCGCCTCTACCTCGCGCACATGTACCCCGCCTGCGCCGCGCTGCTGCGCAAGGCGCGCGCCTGGGACGTCGATGGAGACGGGCTCATCGAGAACGGCGGCTTCCCCGATCAGACGTATGACGCTTGGGTCATGAAGGGGCCGAGGTGCGCTTATTTGTGTATTGTTAACCTACATAATTCTTCTTAATGCGTATTTTACTGTAGTTTCTAAATCTTTCGCTATGTTTTAGCGCTTACTGCGGAGGCCTGTGGGTGGCCGCGGTGACGGCGGTGTGCTCGATGGCCCGCACGCTCGGCTTCGAGGACGACGAAAAGGAGTTCTCGAAGCTTCTAGAGCAAGCGCGCAAGTCCTACGAGGAGAAGCTGTGGTCCGGCTCCTACTATCGTTTCGACACGCGCCCCTGCAATCGCAATGTGGTTATGGCGGATCAACTGGCGGGCCATTGGTAAGTATTGATAACATCTTATTATAAATGTCGAAGCAGAAATGTTATTATATATTATCACTTGAATAGGTTCTTGCGCGCGTCCGGTTGTACGGAGCAAGTGTTCCCGGAGGCGAACGTGAAGAAAGCGCTACAGACCATCTACGACAACAACGTGCTGCGCTTCGCGGGCGGCAAGCTGGGCGCCGTCAACGGGTACGTGGCGGGCGCGGGCGGCGGCCGCGTGGACACCTCGGCGCTGCAGAGCGAGGAGGCGTGGACCGGCGTCACCTACGGCCTCGCCGCACTCATGATATACGAAGGTAAGTTCCACAATGTTTATTCTTTTCCTAATGTAACATTTACGACCACAATCGGAGTCAATATTTATTTTGTTTATTAAAATATTAGTAGATTTTGTTAACAATATTTCTTGAAACCGTTCCTGGGAAATTTGAAAAAGGTTGTGCTAGGATATGTTTCACGATCGGCTGGGTCACGGAAGATTGCGAAAGTGTTCCCGTGGCCCAGCCAAAGGGCGACGCGAAGGAACATCGCTGGGTT
>JAODUI010000030.1:3928592-3943711 GCA_027563995.1 Papilio gigon | reverse complement strand
ATGAAGACTATATTATGTCTTAAGTTCACTTTTGTCAATTTTCAGGAGTTGCTGTCAGCGGTGATAACGTCTCAGTCGTTCTCCCTTCTCGTATAAAAAAAACTTATACTATACTGTTTATAAAAACGGCTTAACTCACATGTAAATCGGTGTCAGTACCGACTAGTTTCGAGCCCATCGGGGGCTCTTCAAGGTGAGTGGGATTGGTACTGTAGTGCGTTCGCGGCCCGTCGCTCACTCTCCGCTGTCGGTACCGACACCGATCTACTCGTGAGTTAATCCGTTTTTATAAATCGTGTAGTGAAATGTCTCACGAAATTTTTAATAATTCAATAAAACTACACATTCCGCCTCCATTCGCACGCCTCCAATAATTACCAAACTTAAATAAATGCTAAGATAATGAAATTTTATTTAGATTACTGTTTGAAGCATCGAGTATCGGTAACATAAACTAAATTAACAATGCGTGCGTCTAATGGACTATTATTCGTTAGTCCTAAATCGCCTTTGTTCAATTTTATTTATTGTACAAATAGATTTTGAGTGACGTCAGTAATAAAACAAATGAAATCATTACGTATTTATAACCTTGTATCTTGATTGTCTCAACTTGAACCTTTGTTATATAGTTTTATTTATTCCAAAGGCATAATAGAGCTCTCCATAATAACATTAAAACTCAAGTCACACATTCGACAACCGTTCATGTAAAACTTGTTACTTGGTACTACATACATATCGGCAATACGTATCAAGACATTATTTTATTGCGAGCACTAACTACATACATACAAAAACTTTTTTTTTTGTTTTACTAAAACCAAATTCCCACTTGAACACATTCCCACCTAAAGTTACGAGACGATATTGTCGATGGTACGTGCTAGTTTAGTAATTGCCTATTCACTTTACTCTTGAAGGCTGACGTCGTACTGGGACGAAGACATTGACGCTGGCAACTTGTTCCACTTACAAAGTGTCAGTTTTATCAAAGAAACAGAGGGTGGTGATAAGATGTTGTTCTATGTGGAACATGCCAGTGAAAATACAGGCTATATAACAGTGTTTGTCATCGAAACAACAAATGTTACTAGCGTAATACATTGTAAACGTAGTTGTGAAACTTTCCTTTGATATTTTTTTTATACGAGTAGGGGCAAACGAGTGGCCAGATCACAAGAGCGATCATCGACGCCCCTGGACACCTGCACTACCAGAAGAACAACAGATTAACGTTATATTGATGGTAGATCGTATAACTTCACCTTAATATACATTAAAGCAAACCAGTTAATGATCACTAACAGACTATCCTATAATTTAACTGCGCAGTAGTCGTTTTATGACGATTTAAATATATGGCAGTAATTTTACAATCTAACAGGAAATTGCAAATGATTTTAAGACTCGTACAATGTATTATGCAAAATGGCTGACATACGCAAATAATAAAGACGTAATTGCAAAACTTATTATTATTATGTACACACAAGACTTTATATAGTTAATGGAAAAAAATCGCCAAACAATCGTAGCTGTTTGTTAGCGAGTTCAGCATCCTCAGTTCATTATGAAATAATAAACACGACTAAAATACGTTAATATTTTAAATTGTTAAAATTTTCATGTGAAATTACACTGTACTATTTATAATAATTTAATTTACATTGAAGCATTGAGACAGTATTTACCTGGAGTAAACTCAATGTTGATGTACTGTTCTGTTCCTTTCTTCAACTTGCACGGCAATTTTTTGCAGGGCCGTATTTCTACCAAGCTGGCAATTACATGCTCAGGTGCATCTGGAAAATTAAATTTGAAACTTTTTAGTCTTTAATTAAATATGTCATTCGGAGAAGGTATAAGCTTAAGATATATGGTGTTTGAATTTCAATTTATATACGAAGTTTTTACAGTGAAGGAAATCACGACGCGATCTGCACATTTTAGAAGAAATTTAACAAAGTGTGTGGAGTTAATCAATCCGCAATGCGTCAGTGTATTTAACTAAGTTCAAGTAACAACTAAAACGCCAATAGCCTAATGATTGTACGGACTATCGATCTAGCGATAGTGGGTTCGAACATTGACATGAACCATATCCTAACACAAACTTTTAAGCTCACCTGGTATGGTTACATGAAATATTAATAAATTAATAAAATCTATTAATATTTTTTACTAAAAAAAATCTTACGTAACTTTCAATCTGTGTCGTAGTTGCTAAGATCCTATATAAGAAAATTAAAAAAGTTTGTGCTTAATATATTAGTGTCAATTTTTTTTATAAGAGAAGGATGGCAAACGATCTGCTGAATCTCAAAGGTGATTCAACGCCCAGACATCTTCCATACTAGAGGAATCACAGATGGGTCGCCGTCAATCAGCAGTGTAGTCATTTTACAACTATGACATCTTATGCAAAGATGATGACAGCACACAAACAAGAAGGTGATGAGATTGAATGTGGATGGCATAAAGGAACCGAAAGACCAAAGGTATAGATGGATTGTGTGAACTAGGAGATGCGTATAGGTGTGAGTTCAGATATGACGTCTGACAGAGATGTATGGAAAATTACTGTACCGACTATCCTTAGGTTAAAGGATGTTGATGAGTATTATTAACATTAAACTGTTAGATACAAAAAATACTAAAGTAATAAATTGATACGTGCTGTCTAACAAACAGTATGTTCTCGTACTGATAAAATTCATCAATAGCTGTATCGTAGAAGACTAATGTATACTTCAATGAGGCAAGATGTCTTATACGTGTCTATCTTGTATTCACCTTGACTATCTAGAACAAAATGTTCCACTCATGATTGGTTTGCGTTACGAAATGCAAACAAAACATGAAAAAAAATCTTCACAGACAATAATTGCAATAAGAAGTTACTTCACGCTATTGTCTTAGTTAAAAGTCAATTTATTTTGCTAAGTGAGCTGTTTAATCACACAGAAAAACTAAATACGTTTTAAAATAATTCATAACCTAATTTTTATACTGATATTGTACATGCGAAAGTTTTGAATCGAAACTTTCGATAGATGGCAGTTTGATCGCTGGTAAGTCCAAAACGACGAAACTGTTTTCAATAATGATTGACACATCTTATCATCATTTTTTTTTTTTAATTCGCGCCATCGTAGTCAATTGTAATGCGTCGTAATGCCAGTGTTGGATCACAGACTGCGAGGCGTGCTAATATTGTTGTCATACAGGTTTTACGACAGAAATCGTGTCCAACTTGTTGATATTTCATGTTGGTATGACGTTTTTTGTTATCTACATTTATTTTAAAGCATCAGAATGTCTTGTGTTTATTTTTTCTCGAACTGACAAAGCGCTTGTGATTTCCTGGTGTGTTGTCTACGCCGACTCTGTACTGTAGTCATAAAAATAATAACGAAGTAATAAACATTGTATGTGACATTCAGTTAAAGCAAATATTAATGATTTCTGTTTCAGATTTCAAAGAGGAGGAAATAATTAATTCGTCTGTTTTATATTTGACACCACATAAATAAAACCTTTTTTAATCGAAAGTGCTGGCAGGTGGGTCTGGGTTTTTTAATCAGTTTTTTAATTTTCACACACAGATTCAGAACTTAGCGAAGTTAGGCTCATGATATGTGTAAGTGCATATGCCTTGAGAATGTTTCCTTTTGAAGTTTTTATTTAAATTAAAATATCACTTTTTGATGTTCTGATAACTACTGTTATAAACTTTTTGTTTCCCTATTAATGCCCTTGTGACTTAGTTACAGCACTTCACTTGAAATTTATAGTCTTATTTAAAAAAAAAGTGGCATTATTGCATGTATTTGATTTATTTTAATTCTTAGAGGCAAAAAGTTTTTTTTTATAAGTCTCTGGCTATCTGGAAGTCTTTTTGTTTAATAAAAAAAAATTAAAAAGTGCATAGACAATAAAACGCTGTGTTCAAATATACAAATCTACGGGCTGTTCTTTTTTTAGATCTATCGTTCATATACCGTCTTCGTAATTTACATAAAGCTATATATAGTAAGTTAATAGTATAAACGTTATGTCCAACTAGTTAGATAACCAGTAGTCGCATGATTAAGCTACTTGTGAATTGATAACAAAACCGGTCTGTCTCACACAGTTAAAGCATCGTGATGTAATTAAAGGACAACTCATAAATGCATCGTAACGATTACTTAGAGACGAGATTAAAATACTAGTTATTATAGAGGTTTTCATCTAACGCGGCGTCTCGGATCATTTTATGAGTAGTTACGCGGAACAAAATTATAGATTCATCGGGGTGTAAAGGGACAGTGGGAAGGCACTGACCTTGACATTGAGCCGACAAGATATTAAAACGTGAACAAATTTTGAATTTGGAATCGTTGTGTCGTTGGAACTTAAATAAAAAAAAATACAGTATCGTTCAAATTCAGATCATTCGATTGTCAGTTTTTAACGAACATCTTAAATTGTTTTTGTTTCATAACTCATCTTATATTAGTAGTAAGTATTTTACTTATCTATTTTGTAAGAAACAAAGAAATAAGCAATGGTGTGTAATTCATAGCTAACTTGTATCATGACACACTTGACCGCAATACGTTGTCATCGGTAAGTAAACGTTTGTGCATACACACTGGTCTTGCAACTCGGCGTCCTTCATCTCTGCGGTAAAACTGTCCGTGTATTAACAAGAAATATATAAATCCAAAACTTCCCAAAATGTTTTGAAATGTAATGTCATCGCCTATAGATTGTGATTAGATATTATTAGATGCTATTAGATTAAAAACATCGAGGTTTTTTACTCTTGAAATGTGCAAGAAATTTATAGGTTATAAATTATCATTAAAATAATGTGGGTATGTTTGACTTTTATTAAATATACTACTTATTGTGTATTATACAACTTATAAAACGGCTTAAGTTACATGTTAATAGGTGTCGGTACCGACCGCGGCGAGTGAGCGACGGACCGCGAACGCTCTGTAGTACCAATCCCACTCACCCTGAAGAAGAGCCCTCGATGGGCTCGAAACTAGTCGGTACCGACACCGATTTACACGTGAGTTAGCCATTTTATAAGTAGTATAGTGAAATGTCTCACGAACGTTTTAATAGTTTATTGTGTATTAGTGACAATTATTTTTATAATTCTGTTAATACAAATAATAAACTAATCTTAAATATTAATTTTAAAATCCAGTGTAAGCCTGGCCGTATGTTACAACTGCTGTGACACTTGTACTGACATTTATTGTTGTCAGTGTTTTTTTTTTACAGTAAAACGCCGCAGTACTCATGGCTTGACACAGATTTAGTGATGCTTGAAACTAAATTATTTTTAGAATACATTTGTTTCGACAAAACAAATTATACAGAAGTAAAGTTATTTATGCATTTCGTGCATAATTATTTAGTAATCTTAACAAAATGGGAGGTTATCAACACTGTTGTAAATTTTATCTATTGTTGTAATTACAAATTTAGGTGTCTTAGACTCCTAACCCCTATTAATATTAAAATAAAATCAGCAACGCTGTAGAATGGAATTATAATGAATGAAAAAAACATTTAATTTCCATAACGAGTGATTTTGTAATTTAAATAAAAACAAGTGATACATGTAGATAAAAATATTTGGTATACGGATTCATATGTATTTAAATTATAGTAAATAAAAAAACCGTGTCAGACTATAATAATGAAGCAAGCCGAAATTTATTTGTTAGATTTAAAACTAATTCTATTTTTAACTAATTTACTTTTAATTTTCCATTGTCTCCAGCTAGAATCTAAATGATTCTAGCTGGAGACAATGGAATTAAAAAAAAAATAATTTTATGAACGTACTTTATTTAACTATCAAAACGGATTTAAAAATAGTTATTGTAGATTCAACCTTAGTTTTGACTTTTCATTACCCTTTATTTTTTGCAGTCGCACAAGCATTCCAAAAACGAAAACGTCTTGACAGTTAACCTTAAATGTTAGCAACATTAAGTTTTTTTTTTTAACACGTGAGTGTATTCAGCCACGGAGTTAATTAAGCTAGGTATTTTAACAGGACAACGAAGCAATTCTAACCTTCAATAATGTTATTTTAACATTAATTTATGAATAACATCGTATTGTCTGTTTAGGACTTTGACCTGCCACGCGTCAGCGTCGTCGTCTTTGTCATGTTCTTTGAGTAATGATAAATAAATCCAAACTAATAATTACGTACGCTTCTGTTATTGTTATTAATTACCTTCCTATTGCTTTAGGTTCGTATACTTTGTTATTAATATAAAAACCATAGACTTCATATATATTTTTTTTTTTTAATTTATATATTAATTACCAGATAAATTAATGTTCGTACAATCAAAATTAATGTAGTTTTTTTCCTTATTCGTTTTTTCTAGAACATACCTCATTGTGTATATTGTTTTTTTTCTTTCTTTTTAAACTATAATTATATCGTAGCTTTAGTACATACAATCAAATTAAGTATTTTTTTCAGATTATTTTTTATACAGCAGATAATTACTATTTGCGCGGGGACTGCGTACGAAAGTAAGGTTAGGATAAAACATTACCCGCCATTCCGTTAATTCGAAGTAAATGTGACAAGATTCTAATAATGTTTGCATAATTTTTTTTATAAGAGAAAGGGCAAAGGCAACAGTGACGTGAATATTATATAAAAACGTTGTACCTATAGAAACTCTTTGGATTCGAAACGAAACTTAAATCGTTGAATCATAATAAAAATATCGTTTCGTGTTGTAAACATAAAGATTTACGACTATATTATATTTTGTTATAAACATATGCCAGTAGCAATTGATTCATAGTAAAGGAATATCTGAATTTATATTGCATTCTGTTGATGTTATTGTTGATTTATAAAAAAATGTGTATTTATAATTAATACAAGTAACTTGCTCTTGTAGATAATAAATAGCGACATATTAAATTAAATAAAATACGTAAGTAACCATATAAATCTCCTACATTATAGAAGTGTCATGAGCAGTAAAATATTGGTAACTTATTTAGTGTTCCAACCCTTTGAAAAAAGAACAAGTTCCATATAGCTTCAATTCAGCCAGTAACTTAAGTGCACGCAGATTTTTTTTTTTATTTTAGACGACATTAAAACTTGGTAAAGAAAAAAGTAAAAACCGGTAGGTATGTAGAGTAATACGTGTTATACTCGCTTGAACAAGTAAAATTATAAGTGGCCATTAACATTTAACCACCAGTTATTCTTCACCAGGGTTAATGCACAGATGAACAAAGCAGAACTAGCCATGCAGCTTTCATACAAGTTCATTGCACCTCGTATCTCTTCGTATTTATTGTACTACATTAATCGAATTCAAATACCCTTTACACAATAATATGAAACACAATAATTGGAACAATCAACTAAAACTTTTAACTCAATTCAGATTAATACATATTTTAATACAACTATGATATTATTTAACTTCATAAATGTAATTATAATTGTAACTAGGTCAACATTCTTTGACCTTTGACAAATAGATGTTAATTAAGATCAAAACCTTTTAACATCACGGCAATGCAGTTCTAGCGCGGACAGGATAACAAATGACGGAAGCGAGTGTCATCGTAGCATGTGGTGTCTAAAATTATTCAAGACGTATCAAACATTAATAGCAATAATTAATTTCTCATTACCACTATAAAAAAAACAATACTTTCATTCACAAAAGAAACGAAACTGTATTAAACATGATGATTCTCAAATTGTCTAAATTAGTAATAACAACATTATTGAAAGTTATAAATAACTGTCCATTGTTTTACAATACGCTATGAAACTTTTTGGTGTTACAATCGATTTATTGATGAAAATATTGGTAGATATATAAATGTAAACATTGCGAGCTATTGATTTTTGAAATACATGAATAAATGCCATTAAAACTTGTGAAATAAATTATCTTGTTATGCTTTTGATGATCATTACAAGAATCATTTACGTTTTTTTTTTCTGAGAAGAGGTTAAACGAGCGGCTGTATCATGAAGTCTCAATAGAATAATTATTCAATCCCTGTTTATAATTGACTGGAGGTCCAGATTAAAAAATACATCTGTCAACCACAGATAACATTTTGTTTTTATAAATTAAATAAAAAAATAGAAACAAAAAATGTATAAATACAAAAAAAATGTTATTAAATAAAGAAAAACAAAAGCTAATTACAAAAAACATGTCTTAATGATGTATTTTGTTTCCCGTTTCACTAAATTTGAAACTATGTTACTTTTATATAATAAGGTTTTAACCGCGACCTCATTAGTGAAGAATTAAAAAAAAAATTATAAGTAGACTATGTTTTCTTTCCAGTTTAGTTGTTCTGGACGTAATAATATCTATCCATTAAAACCTTTGCATTTGTAATGTTAATAAAATTACTAACACATTGAATTATTTACAATTTTTATTTTTCTTACAGACATGTGTTAAATTCATAGACAACATTTAAACCATAAATTTAATTATTTGTCAAAGGTTTTATGTCTGAAAAAACATTATAAAAATAGAACTAATGATCTTGAATTTATTATAGACATTACCTTAACCGTGACCTAGTATGTACGTCTAGACATGGGAAGTTAGTTACTTACTATTTGCCTGATTTTTTTTGTATCGAAAGTATTGTTTTAAACTTTTTTTTTATCAGCGATTCTTAATTGAAATTTAAATGACATTACGATCGCCTTAAATAGGATATTGTTTTAGAAACAAAAATGAAAAATTAAATAAATCAATTTATATTACTGTCACGAATTTCTAATCTATATGGATATTTATGGATCCTCCTTTTATCAATACTTATGTAAAACTTTGGATATTAAAATAAAAAAAAATATGCATACCGTTTCAAATAGTTGTACAAAATTAATTTTCAAAGTATACAATTTAAACGTTTGTAACGTATATAAGTTAAAAGTTTTTTTTTAATTATTTTTATGCTTATACAGACGTCCGTACTCATTTTTTACTATAGTCAGTTCTGAGTACCTGAATTGATTTAACGATAAAAAAATCAATTTATTTCGTGCCGATGGGCGGCAACGTCACAGGGCTTTCTGGGTTTTAGCCAGTCCTATGATCGCTGCGTCTCGCCATTTTTGTATTTTAATCTAAATAATTTTCGATCGGCGCATACATTAATCATTTTAAACAATAAAACAGTACAATAATATTGTACACATAACAGATTCCTAACATAATCGGTTTCTAATTCTTTATGTAGAATTCTACTTGTAACTGTTGTATATAATGTCATAAATAAAAGCATGTGCAAATATTAAGAAGATAATTTCTCAAGATTGAAAACAAATGTTTGGCCATAAACGGTGTTAAATGAAATTGAAAGCGGGTTAAGGTGTTACGTAAAGCGTACTCACCGGAGCATTGTTGCACTTCAGTGGCGGCGGCGAGAGCCAGCGCGGCGAGCACGACCACACTCGACGGTATCATAGTGTTGAATGACAGCACCGCTAAGAGGAGGAGTATTTTGTGTTCTGTTCGACGGCCGTCGCTCACTTTCTGGATCGAACGATTCTCAACTACTTATACGAGTTTAAAACACGTATACGAATTCCTTCCGCACACATAACCTAATCTTAGTCATTCGTAGGCGATCGTCGTTTGTTTTGTTTTATTTTTTTTTTTACATTCTAAGTCACAGACGACTGTGAAGTTGAGGTTGTAGTCGCGTGTTATAACTATGTACTCTATATATTGTAAACTGGAATTTATCTGCAAGTCTAATTGGAATTGAAAATAGATACTGTTTAATTAAATTGTTTGTTATGCATTACAACAATCAGCAAGCTTTTATATGATACTAGATTCATTTAGGTCGATAAATGAGAACACTGTTGGTATCTTTATCGATTCGAAATTTGAAAAATATTTTTTTTTTCTTCCTATTTTTTATCGCGTCTTTAGTTTATGTGAACCAGTCAGTCCCATAAGCTACAGAATGAATATAATTTTAAATAAATATAACAGAATAAAAAAAAACTGAAATAAAATTGCAAATTTATATTCTTATATACATTTAATTTAGTGATCAGATTAAAAATATTACGAAAACATTTATCTATATTCCTAGATCTTCCGCAAAACAGTAAATACCCAGATCTAAACTATAATTTCGTGCAATATGTTATACACAGTCATCATCATCATCATATCAGCCACACGTCGCCCACTGCAGGGCGTAGGCCTCCCCCAAAGATCGCCACGACGATCGGTCCCCGGCCTCCTTCCAGGATGCTGCCGCAAACTTAACCAGATCATCGGTCCATCTTGCGGGAGGCACACCCACGCTGCGTCGACCTGTCCGTGGCCGTTTTTTTATTAAACAATTCAATTTATAATTGTTCATAATCGGTTTCAATTTTATTTCATTTCAACTCCTTGCAGAGAACGATAAAAAAACATTTGACTTAAAAAATTTATTGATGAATGTAGGCAGGTATAAATGCATTTTGGGAAAGTTAAACATACAAGTGCTAAATAAAATATTTTAAAAACACAATGTTTCATTTACTTCCTGCTCCATGTTTTACTAATGTTTTTTTTCTACAATAACATGATATATGACCTATTAGTTATTGGTTCTAAAGATACCATGACAATAAATAAGACCTCTACGAACTCTAAATCTACTACCAGTTACATTATAACGTATTTATTTACATAATATTTACATAAAGTCGAATCGGAGTATATGAATTCAGTCTTTGTGTTGCTAATGTCATGTTTGACACGATAATAAATGCTAAAGTAGCAATTGAATAAAAAAAATCTCTCACAATAAAAGTGCGTACTACATTTAAACTAAAATTGTAACATACGTGTAAATACAAATGCAAGGTTCTTTACAATTTACTAACAAGATCTACAGTATGCTAACTAGGCGTTGAATAAAAATCATTCAAACAAGAAACAGCTGTACTTTCGAGTATGTTGGTCTCTCTTTTTTCCATTGATAATGAAAGAGATAACAATATTATTTTACTTGTGCTGCCGGTTGAGACAAGAGCAGAGTGCGTGTGCGTCAGTTGTCTATGTGTGCGTAGCTGATATGTTCATGTACATATGTGCGGGGTCGCGGTCGTCGCAGCGCGCCGCAGACCTGTCGCGTGCGCGGAACTTGAGCCGCAGGTGCGTGCCGCCCGCCTCGCTCTCGTCCAATCTTTCACGAGATGCAGACGTCTCGCGCTCAACTATAGTAGCCATGTGTTGACCGCCCCTTAAAGTATACACCAACATTATTTTTTGCTGCTTTTCCACTAAAACGTTTCTACCGTTGTAGTGGCAGTGGCAGTGACAGTAGTTGCAGTGACCGATAGAACGAGCACCACAGATGTGAGTGTCGGTTTTAATGAGTGATAGAAACAGTATATTGACCTGTTATCATGCTTGGGGTGTCCGAAAGTAGTGAACTGCGGCACTCCGTTGAGCGGGCGCGGCGGCGGCGGGATCAGGTAGTCGTCGAGGCGGCTATCGTCGCACGCCGTGTGCATCGTCAGCGTACTTGTACTTGACGATATCTGAGCCAAATAAACCAATGAGTAACAGTCACTAGAGCAGTCACGCTGTCTTCTCGTATATCAGATACATCGTAATGAATTAGATTGGACTCGCAAGACGAGGTGCTGGTTTAACCATACTTACAATAGACCTGGCGTGAGCGTCGTGTTCGGACTGCACGCTGGTGGTGTCCGCCGCGCTGCCGCCGCTCACCGTGCTCAGGCGACCAGACGAAGATGAGCCTGAGATATTGCATTCATTAAAACTAAACATACTATAACATTTTTACAGTAGAAAGTACTAGAATAAAGTATGTTCTGAATGTTTAGATAGTTAATTTACAAAACATATAGTTTATACTTACTGTCGCTTAAACTACTGTTGGGTCTCGTGCTTCCGTTTCTTTTCTCTATTGTGCCCGTACCGCTTTCATGATCTGTAAATTGAATTTTATAATATGATTTAAAATAGGATTACAAATTGTCTTTTTCTCGTAAACAAGATAAAAGTTGTGTCTATTTATTAGTAAAGCATATTTGTTTACTCACTTTTATTTTTGCTCTTGGAAAACATTTTCTTCACTCGGTCGAACGGTGTTGGCCTCTTCAATTTCTCCTTTATCTTCTGTTGTATCTTGTCATACTCTTCCCGCATTTTATTTAGTTGCTCCTGTTTCTCTTTCAGCGATTGCTGAGTTTCGTTTCTATTTCTCCATTCCATGACAAGTTTCTCCACTTCAGATATTGTAAATACGTTATTTTTAAAATCGTTAATAATTTCTGCTAGCTCTTCTTGTCCTGTTAATGGGCAACATTCCTTGCTTGATTTCATGCTGCCGCTACTGCGTGCATCTTTGGTATTTAAGTTAATTTGGCTAATATCACTCGTTGGGGTTTCGATGTTGAAAGTTTTGTTGCTTTCTTCGGTGGGAGAGTACAGGAATATTTCGGATTGCTGAGGCAATAGACGGGAACTATTCGCGTACAAGTTGTTTGGCCGGAATTTGGGACTGTCCTCCACTTTTATATTAGACGGCTGCACTAAGTAGTCGTGTTCGATCGCTTGCTGTATCCTTCCCGCGGTATCGTCGCGCGGTAGGAAGTCGTTTTGGTAAAATTGTTCTTTTACGTTTGGTAGTTTTAAATTTGGTCTATGTTTTTTCACACTTTCTTCCGATATCTCCGATTTCACTTCATTCTCTTCTAAGTTCTGTGTGCAAGCTTCACTGAAAGGATCCGAGGACTGTTCTTCTAAAAC
The DNA here is from genome assembly GCA_027563995.1 of Papilio gigon. Classification (NCBI taxonomy): domain Eukaryota; kingdom Metazoa; phylum Arthropoda; class Insecta; order Lepidoptera; family Papilionidae; genus Papilio; species Papilio gigon. The sequence goes on along the minus strand of JAODUI010000030.1, from coordinate 3,930,875 downwards.
TTTAGTTTCATCTTGACGCGGAGAATCGACCGTGTCACAATTCTCTACAATTCGTAATTCTTCCGGTTTCTCATCATCTTGACCATCCTCTTTATCATTATCGGACATATTTTTCAAATAGTAGTACATGTTTGAGAATTCGTTTATTTTCTGAAAACAATAAACAAAATATATATATTGCTTGGTGAATCGACTAAAAGATAAATGAATTATTCTACGAATATAAGAGTGATTCATAAGGATTAGGGACCAGTCTATAAACACAATGCGATGCGCCTGCAAACTTGAGTACAATCATTGATTATTAGTAACCGGAAAGTTTGGTCCGGGACTACTTAGTAAACCTTAATTAAGATTATTTTTTGATGGAATAAAGAGGAAAGTATCATCCTTAGAAAAAGCAGGGTATTGTGCTTACCATGTGGTCAGCAAGCATGTCAGCGAGCCGCAAGTGTCGGTGGTCACGCGCAAGGTCTGCGGGCGTGCGGCGGCGTGCGTTGCGGAGCGCCGCCGCCGCCGCGCCGCCCGGGCACTCCAGCAGCTGCCAGCACACGCGCTCTAGTCCAAACCGCGCCGCCCAGTGCAACAATGTCGGATACTCTTCGTTACCTACGCAAAAGAAATAAGTATACCTATTTTTTTTTACCTGATGACTTTTACAATAACAATAAAATATCCTGTTTAACTAATTACTTACTGCAAACATCAGCTTTGGGGTTAAATTGCTCGGTAGATGAAAGCAAATTGAAATGCGGCGGGATATTTTTCTGGAAGGCGCTAAGCATCCAGCTATCCAGTTGCTCCTTGTTGGTCGTTTTAAATCCAAGTGTCTGAAACAAAACAATGTCAAGTTATAATTACACATTTATTAAAATAAAATATTTTATTAGCCACTATACAATTATGCAGCATTAGCAGCGGAGAATTGCAACAACTACCTCGTTTACTCTTGTTTGTTTTTAAAAAAAAGTTACCTGGCACATAAACTCGAGCGGGTGGTCGGAAGCGCGTAGCAGCTGGTCCAGTTCTCGTAGACGGCTCTCGCACTTGATCTGGCGCCGGCCCAGCGACTGTCCGTTCTTACTCACGCGCACCCACACCAACATCGACACCTCCAGACACGATTCTAATGAAAATAACATCGAGTTATTTCATAGGCACACGATAGAGTCATCATTCAGACAATCAACACTATTTTCCTTCAATAATAACCTGGTATATCAAACTGCAACGTGTATGGATTTCTTTTTTTAAACGTGGGTATGTTTATAACTTCTCCTTTTTTGTCCACCATTATTTTTATACTATCTTCCTCCCTTATAGGATCGTTGAGTAATGCTATGACACGGCTTTGACCCTGTGTATAAAAAATAGATTTGATTAAAATTAATTAACACATCCAATATTCATATTCATGCATTAGTGAAACGTTTTACTGCACTCAGAGTCTTTAATTGATCGCTAAGGTACACTACTTAACGTCTGAATCCTAGCTAGGTAAACAAACTTATTAAATACAAAAGTCGTATACATGCAGTCTATAGACTAAGCATGTCTGGTAAGAAATTGTAAAGGGGACTTACGATTTTAACTTTCTTGGGAACAATAGAGAAACTAGTTCTGTCTGCGGCCGTGTCTTTGCAGTCTTTAGTCCTCAGAATACCAACTGCTGCTGTTAGGAAAGTGTCAACGAAGGTTGTATCTTTCTCACGCACCGACATCATTTGCCACTGGTCAATTGTTGGGTAATCTGTAACGAAATTTTCAATATGTTTCAATATTGCTGTCACTGTTTTTCATAAGGAAAAAGACAGAGAAGAACAAAAAAGTACCTTCACAGTTATTTGATATAACGTTATTCTTTTCAACTCCCAGCAGCATTACAAGAACTTTTTCCACTTTAAATAAATTCTCAGTGTTCAACTCTCGCTTCAAGTCTGACAACTTGGTGTCTAGGTTGGGACACAGTATGACAATCTGTAGCTGTGCTTTGCACAGTTTGTCGATCTTGTCTTGTGACTCCGACGACAGAAGTTCCTCAGCAGTTATCGGCGTGACTCTAAAACATCATACGGATATAGTACTTTTTTTTTGTTTGACGGGGGGAGAACTTCGAAAGATATCATATAGCCTTCTGGGGGGAAGACAGGGTCATGTAGGGTTCGATCTACTAAAACCCCCCAGGGTGACCATCGTCGAGTGCAACTGATCAGGGTTCCGGGATCTCCGAGGAACGCACCGGAATCACAGATACAGTACTTATCCCAGATATAAAGATTTGTT
>JAODUI010000030.1:3900051-3922983 GCA_027563995.1 Papilio gigon | reverse complement strand
ATATGATACTGTTAACTTGGTAGTTAATCTAAAAGGATATTGCAAATAAAACTTCGAAGGAAGTAATTAAAATAGATCGAACCAGAATGCGGTATCGCCGTAATTTTATTTTGCTCTAATAATGACGTAAATAAACAATACACAAACAAACAAAACAGCAAAGATTTTTACACATGGCCACTTAGTGTAATTTAGAGATATCTTTGAGGAAATCATTGATTTAAAGGGGTTCAAATCATGTCATTAGATTTGACGTCTTCGTATAAAAAACGTCAAATTTTGCTAAATCTTTTGTGAACTTTAACCTACTAGAATTATATAAAGAAGCTAAATGGTAACAAGAAAATAATTCAAGTTGCTATAGACAGTGTAACAGTCCGTTAGCGCGGGAACGGTGTGACCAGTGCGGGCGGCTGCGGCGGCTCGCAATCACTCGATTCAGTTTGCGCATCCGACCATACGTCTCGTGTCTCCCCTCCGCCGCCTGCTGCCTGCGGGGATCCTGCTCTAATCTTTTTATTTTATTTTACTTTATAATGTGATAAACTTTTATTTACACATTACTTTGATGAATGGGCACATATTGCGGAGTTCTGTTTGACAAGGTCGTAAAACACTTTCTCTTTTTCATTGCAATAATCTACGAATTTTAAACTTTACAGTTTTAGAGTTTTACAGTCCCAAACTCTTTGGACACGTCGCAACGGCATAGATTTTTATAAAAAGAAATTACTCCCGAAAAGTTTTTATATGATCACGTCTATGGTTTATAATAATCCGTCAATAACCTGTTACCACAAAAGGACTAGGTAACTTTAAAGAAACATATAAATTTCAGTACACATTCACTAGTTACTTAAATTCCAGATAATTATATTGAAAATGGTACCGACATATATCAAGGTTAGCTGGCGGGAGTCGTAGACAATTCGCGGCACATTCTGCTATCCAGACTACAAAATATCGCACATACTATGTGGTAATTATCACTGGAAGTATTTAAACAGGTGTTGTTTAAAGGTGCTCCAAATATTCTTTTTTATATACAGTATGTTTGAAAATCTACAAAAGAAATAAAGAATAAATGTAATCTATCATATTTATCTTTACAATTTTAAAAAGATCGACATGACATATCCTATCAACTTCATGAAAAATACGTAATTGTCTATAATATAAAACAATATGATTGTCAAACGGAACTCAAATTTCAAGTCCTGCTTTTTAATTGTTATAAAAGCTTTTATATGTATAAATATAACGGATAACATAAATCGAATCGTGGGACGGAAAATTGAAAAAACTGATTTAATTAATTGTTATTATTTTGTGTGAAAATAAGTTAATTTAACAAATGTAAGTACGAAGTTAGTGTTGTAGGAATAGTCAAGTTGAAACGGCAGATTAAACATTATTTTCCAGTCGAATAAGATGCATTAGCTCCCCTTTTCATCTGTCGGTGACAAATGTCGTAAACAGGATCGATTTCTGCGCACGATATTTATTGTTAGTTCATTTAATTACTTTCGTTCATTCACTAACATGTATCATTCAATTAAATATTTGAAAGCGTTCAATACTTATTTCTAAATTACTTAGAATTTTTATATTATTGTATTCGAATAAAGTGTAAGTTCAATTTATTCGTGTTTAGCTTTTTGTTTGACGTAAACGAATTTTTACATGTAGTAAAAAATATTTTAAAATTTGAACACCATTCGTTTTAAATTGTCATGCATTGTAGCGTTCTATGTGTAAAAAGTGGTACTAACAGTTCTCAGTAGTGTTAATGTGAAGTCGGAATGCCTATCGAGGCTTGAAATATGCTGTACCGGATATATTTATGTGAAGTCCGACGGCATCCGCACCTGCTCTATTCTGTGAGGTCCACGAACATTGCAATTTATATTGCACTCGCCTTAATTATTTATTGACATATTTAATTAAAAGAACACTTTTTCGATATTCAAATTATAAAAACACTAGCAAATGGTTGCAGTTTAATAAAATAATAAGATAAACAAAACTATGTTATGTTCCTATTGTAAAAATAAAATACTTAAGTCTTAACTATGCAGTACAGTTGATGACCAGGGCATTAGTTAATAATAGACACTATTCATTGAAGGGCTGGCCTAGACTTAGTATGGAGGTTATTTACATATAATTTTCGTCCGGTTCATAGAGCTCATTTCAATGTCTTATTTTCTATTGTTTATACATTCATTTGTTTTTAGAAGAGTCCGAAACTGTGTCCGTGACTTAATTGTTTTGGATAACCTTCATTCTTGACTTGAATACAAGATGGCGTTGTAACAGCAGTCACTTGCATTGTCAGTGGGTGCGCAGTTGCCGGTGCGTTATCGGCTCGTTAGCTCGCACACGAATATTTCGACCGACCCATTTTTCACTAAAGCAAACTTTTCCTTCCCTTGAATGATGTCTGACATTTTTTTCGGGAAATAAATCTCAACCGAGCCCGCCCCCGTTGGAACAGCTAAAGACAATCACAAGCTCATTACACGAGCACCGCCGGCTCACGCGACCCGCTCCGTCATTTTTGACAATTTTTATACTGTGATGTTGCTGCTTCCATTTTTTTTAAACGCCGACTAAATGTCCCGTTTATGTGATCATTTATTAAAAAACTTTTTCCATTTACCTAACATGATAGCTTGTTATAATGACTTGTTATTATCGTTAGGTACATTTTTGACCCAAAATAATAAGCAAGCTGCTTCAACGTTAAGCAGTGTCAACACTCTAAACGTCCATATGTTGTGAAATTCGCCCAAGTTGACCTATTAACTCTGTCACTTTTACAATACGTCTATTAGGAATCTTTTGTAACTTTCTTAAACTTTGGCACAATGACAAATGCGTATCTATAATAATTTAAATTCTAAAGTGAGTACTCCAAGATATCAGTTATCTATTGAAGAATAGGTTGGTATTATGCGTCACGGCACTGACATTAGGCCTTTGTTTAGACATGTGCACTGTAACTCGAATTCGACCCTCAACTATTACTTGAATGATTTAAATGTAGGCAATATTTTAAGGACCCGTTCGGCTGGGTCTAACGCCCCCTGGTGTCGGTTCGCAATCGGAAAGCCATTACTGCGACAGTTCACTATCCCTCCGCCTTTATGGACATAGGTCACGTAAACTTCTCGCTTTTGTTTTCTTAAATGGGGTGTGTTGATTAAACTGGTATCGAATATTTTCTGTATGTTTTTTTATTCGTATGAGCTAACTAAATACTACGACTTAATCGTTTGTCGACCATTTGGTAGATCTATTTGTACTTATTACTTCAATGTAAAATGTTATGGTAAAATTGACCATACATTTCTGTAAACAAAAGATAAACGTTAAATGTATTTGAAAATTTTAATTACTATTCTTTATTGTTAATCGATGTATTGTTTTAGAATTACAAAGTTCCAATGAAATGTCAAACGTGTATTTATTAATTGTAGAATGGTGTGACAAAAAGTGTGATGCTCGAGCGGGGCGCTGTTATGAATGCGTTGGGGTCCGGCGCGGTGGCATCAGCTGCCAATGGAGATGTTAACACGCCGTTATTGCAGGTTTCACTGTAATCGTTCCTAGTCTCGGCTTACATGCCTGCAATAAAAACACCGTTATTATTTGTTTGTAAAACAGGAGTTAAATTGTTTAACCAATACTCTGAATCGTCTTATGGACACTAAAATACCTTCTTAGCATAGATAACAAATCATTAAAGAATATTTGGATAACAATTTTTTCAAAGTTTTTTTTTTTAATTTCATGCTGGAATGAAGAGTTACTTTTCAATCATATAAATTCTATTATTATTATGTTACAAATATTCGTTGTAATAAAGTCGTATTTTAAATTTACAAGAGCCTGCATGTAATCCAAACGTGTAACACTGTCAGCAGCGACCAGGTGTTGTAATGTCATTAATAACAATTGAACATTGACCGTCCGCCTCAACGTCCACTCTAACTTGACACGTCGCTCCTCTACCAACTTTAGTTTTACCAGAGATACTGGGGAATTTCTATCATAGGTCGTAGGTCAAGTTAAGTAAGCTACCAAATATTTTATGAGTCGATTTCTTTTGCGTTAAGATTAATGTGATTTTGTTCGAGTAACTTTGTTTTTTTTTCAATTGTTTATTTTATCTTGCTGTTAAAATGATTGTTTCATTGTATATTGATATCTCAAACATTGTTTTTTTTTTCTCTAAACATTGTAGCAAATTACAGATAATAAAAGCAATTTTTTTAACTAGCAGATGTTTGTTAATTTACTAATATTTCTAATATCACTCCAACTAAGCTGTAAGCTTGTGCTAGGATATGGTCTACGACAATAGTCGATTTAGATTCGAACTCTCGACCAGGTAGGCGGACGTAGCCATAACCATTAGGCTTAATAGCTATTAAGTCCATTAATAAGAAATATGAATTTTTATTTTTAAATTATCAGTATGTTCTAAATTGCGATAACAAGAAATTTACCATTACTTTTGTCAATGACTTCAGGAATTACCTGACTGCTATGTCCCTAGTAAGATTAGAAACAAACGAAGTTCATAATCGATCGGTGATCCAAAAGTACAACGCAGTAGAAATCACACGGCGACATGAGCACGGTGATTAGAAGTAGAGTGATCGGTTCGCGCCGTCCGACACACGCGTTCATTCCATCACCGCTGAGCCGGCGCTCACTCGACTCATTCGTTCCACCGCTGTCCGAGGCATCGGGGCGCAAGAGTCAATAAGGGCTGGCACGGGGGAGGTTTGTTGAGATCCATTCGCCCGCTCAATTATATTAAGATTACATATTTATCTCCTGAGACGGACGCTTTCCTTATAGGGGTCCCGGCGAAGATCGTTCTAGAGTTGTTATTGTTTTTTTTTATATCAAAAGTGTTTAAATGCTAGCGGATACTAAAAATAATATATTGAGTGTGTAAAAACTAAAAAAAAATTACCGCTAAGCTAGGTTTTAGTTAGGTTTACAGTGTAACATCTTAATCATGTGGGTATTTACACATTATTGACTTATGTAAATTTTCTAACATGTAACATTACACAATAATGTAATACTTATGCACATGTAATATACATACTTCGTTAATGAATGTTATTAAAACTGAATTATCTGATACTAGCTTTGGCCCGCGACTTCGTTTGCGCAGAAAAAAACTTAATAAATAACCTGTGCAGTATTCCAGACAAGTCTATCATCATCATCATCATCATCATCATCAGATCACTATACGTCCCCACCGATGGTCTGAGCCTACCCTGTTATTAAGGGTGTCTAGGCCATAGTCAACCACACTGGCCCAAGTCAAGTCTGTCTATGTGCCTAATTTTATCCATAGTCATTTTGATATTACCTGCTAAAAACATCCATTCCATCCATCTAAGCTTTGACATTAACTATGTTAAACTATTAAAACTTTCGTGAGACATTTCACTATATCACTTATAAAACGGCTTAACTCACGTGCAACTCGGTGTCAGTACCGACTATCGTATGACGTTCGCAAGCAACGAAATTCTTACCACGATGAACCTCTTTGAGCTTCCGATATTTCGGCACAGTTGCATGCACGGTCACGGGTTGAATCTTAGGCTAATCGTGGTGTGAAATTCTTACGAACATTATATTAGTAAAAACCACGAGAGTTTACATTTAAAATTCATTGATTTATCCGTAGTTTTATCATCTCTATGAATATCTCCGGCGCAGTCCGAGCGTTTGATCCCCAATATTGATTCCGGGATCAGCGGCGACTGCCGACTGATCTTATCATTATAGCAAATGCTTTTGTTGTTCCTCTCTTATAGTATTTGTGCAGTTGTAAACTTGATTTGCGGTAACTTTACATTCAAGATATCTTGAGAGGATAACTTATAGGATAACTTATGACCTACGTTTAAACTTTTTTAACAGATCTTCTTTGTAAAATATATTAGCAGAATTTTGTTAATTTACTAATATTTCTTTTACCACTTGAAATAAGCTGTAGGCTTGTGCTAGAATATTGTCCACGACAATAGTCGAATTGCGGGATTCGAAATCACGACTACGCGATCAAAAGTCCGTACCCTTAACTTACTTATTTACTTGTGTGTTATCTCTAGAATATATTAAAGAGACAGAAGCATGATTTATCAAGGCAATATATACGCCAGAAATATAATTAAAATTGTTTCTTTTGGCGTAAAAAAGAATAAAAAGTGTTGTGTAGTGCCAGTAGCCTAGTATTTAAAAGGTAATGCAGGCGAGTAATAAGCGAGGCGATGTCCCGTCACGGCGGTTACCTTTGATATGTGACTGTGTGATTTTACAATTACATCACTCAGCCGTTTAACGACGGAAGTGTTTTGATGTGGGTCAATGACCTCCCCTTGTGAATATTGACTCCACATCCTTTAGTCCGTAGAACGGCGCAGTTAGTAAGTTGATCGGACCGGACCGAACTCGACATGGTCCAGGTTCGAACCACGCCATGTACCAATGTGTCTTTCGATTTCCATATGAACATCTCTCCGATATTCTTACGGTAAAGGAAAACATTGTAATGCCTGTACAATATAAGACATTTAAAGATATGTGTGAAGTCAACTAGAAAATGGGTCAGCGTGGTTGATTACTAGACACCCTCAACAATAGCGTAGGCCCTGAGCCTCTCATTGGGGTCGTATGATGAGCTGATGGAGAATCCTGTACTCCAAAAGCCTTCTTTTAAATTGTATGAACTTTTCACATGTAACGTAACGAATAACGTAAATAGTTTTTGACACGTTACTAATAGCATTAAGCGAAGTAACTTCCCATGCTTTGTAAAGATAACACCAATTAATTAGTCATAACAAAGCAAAGCGATGTTCAGACACGTTTTTTTCCCGTGATAACGTGTTAAACGCAGTTTCCGAGTAACACCGATTGTTGTGTGTTCACTGTCACGTCACTTTGCTACACAATACGAAAACTTCACATGGTTTTGCTGGCAACTTATGCAATATATTTTTTATACGATTATTTTTATCAGAGATGTTACGGAGATTCGATTACGATTCCGAAAAGCCGGAACCTCCGATTGATTTTTCACTCTCAATTTCTATATAACATTTTCGTTAAATTCTTAATACACATATGTATTCTTATGGTAGCCATTGACAGGTCGATGAAACATATATGCCTACCACACAATGGATGGCTTGGTCAAGTTTTACATTAGTGCATTGGATGCGGGCAACACAGGACTGGTCATCGTGGCAATCTTTATAGATTGCCACTCACTTGCCTGTATGGGAGGCCAACGTTCAGCAAATGATGATTAATCAAACATCGACTTAATACTTTACATTTTAAATACAATGTTCGTAGAAACTTAAAGACGTTGACATACAAAAGTCATAACCTAGTTATAACGTATCTATTCGCTTTCTGCTATTGAAGTGAAGTCATAATATTGTGGTCAAAAACGGTCAGTATTCCTTAAAATGGCATATACATTCTTTTGCTATAGCTAAAGCTCCGGAGAAATGTATCTAAAAAGTTATATTTTGATTTTAGCTCGTAATTGGATGAGAATCGAAGAATTTAGATGGTGCATCAACGCGTTTTGTCAACACTTAAAAGCCTTAGCTGGCGCATTATAAACTAACGAGCAGATAATTCCACACCTTTCAAATTAAAAAAAAAAGTTCACAATCCTCTCGAGTGATCTAATTAAAATAGCGCGAGTGAGTAATTAAAGATGCGTTAGATGAAGATAATTGAGTAAATTAAGGAAAATCTTTGGAATAAAGTTGAGTTTATTGGTTATTTTTTCCACTGTTCCTTTCCTCGGTCTCACACTTAAATATATTATCCTGGAGGAAGGTCCACGGACAAGGCTTCATTGGAGCGTACTGATATAAGTTAACGAATTAAATTTTAATTTTGGAACATAAGGAATTTGAAAAAGGAACACTATTTTTTTTATTTCCATTAGTTACATTCGATCTGATATGTTTGTTCTTTGATAGTAAACTTTGTTTCCATTAAAACATCATCATCAACCTTCCCTTTTTCCCTATGGGGGGTCGGCACAGTATGTACTACTCTTCCATACATCTCTGTCAGCCGTCATATATGAACTCACACACTTCCTACGCATATCCTAAGTCACGCAATCCATCCGCACCTTCGGTCTTCCTCCACCTTCTTGTTTTTGTGCTCATAAAACATATTTCTAAGAAATATATTTCTATCCTAAGAAATATTCATTGAATTATAAAGTTTAGTATTACCATAAATTTTATCATACAGATTAAATTTTTTTTTTTCTATATTTTACCAAAAAATATTTGCGACTCCATACCATGTTCTGTGCGCAACAACAGTAATAAATACAGTACAATTAGAGGTTATAAAACGTTCCCCGTTGTCGGTTAGCGTTAAATGGAGATCGACAAAAACCATCGTCGCAACGCCTCAACTCACTGCACATTTTATATACTTATATATTTATTATATAATATTACCAAACATATATTGGTCTATAGGCAAATATTAGAACAGTGTAGTTTGGTTGTTTCTTATAAAGTTTTTAAAAATAAAACTAAAACTAAAAAAATGAGACCTCCTTAGTGGGAACCTTCTTAAAGGAACGATAACAAATTGTTCTTACAATATTTTTGACTTATAGTATCTATTTTAAATAATAATCCTTTAAAAGTATTATTCTCTATCGGTCAGGAGACTATGTTACTGCGAAATCAAACCTTCAAAACATCTCTAGAACTTGTTAACTCAAATTGTTTACACTCTAAAGTACATATCATCATCATCATCATCATCAGCTCACTATACGTCCCCACCGAGGGGCTCGGAGCCTACCCTATTATTAGAGGGGTGACTAGACAAAGCATGTGTAACAAAAACCTTAAACTACATTTACTTTAAGAAAAAGTAATAATTATGTTTACTTACGATATTTTGCAATGTTTATAAAATAATATAAACATTATGAAAAACAATAAGAGCTTCCAAAGGATTTAATTAAAACTTTAACATAGAAAATTTAAAATGTGCGAAATTTCGCAAAACAAAACACTAACATATTCGTTTAAAATATTGAAAATAATTTCATTCACTTTAATGTAACTTAATAAACTCACTGTTGTCAGCCATCTTCGGTTCGGAACTTTCAATACACGAAGTATTTAAGGGAGAGCTCTGTTTTGATGTTAACAAGTTAGAGGTTTGACATTGCACTGAATGGCGAGGCTGGGGTGCAGCGCGACGCGTGCGGAATCACAAAATGCGCGCGCTCGGCGGCAGCAGCGGCACGGCGAGGATTGTGCGCCTGCGCCCTGCGCCCGCCTCAGCCGACGGCGCACGCGCACGCGCACAGCATACTAAACGCACGCCCCACGTAATCGCAACGCCATCTCTAAACACTAATCTTAACAAACAAATTTGGGTCCGAGTGTCAATACGTCCAGCTCTATCGATCGCCGTACATAGACCCAACACTACTATCGATTGTATTCCTTTCGCGTTAAGATAACACTAATAGACGAGAACATTACGATTTCTGTGTGTCAATCTTATCGAAGCTGTATTTGCTCAGGTACGGCGTTAGAAATCATAAAGTAACACAATTTCTCTCAAAGTAAACATAGAAAAAAATTCTTTGTGTTTGTGAATTCGTGGCTTTGGACTTAGTATAGAAGTTACGTGTTGATAGGGAAATCAAAATGAACTTGGTGCATTACATTGTGTAGAGCTAATATCTTATGAACATAGGATAATGGGAGCAGACAAATAGGTCGTAAATCAAAAGCGCCGCCTCTGCCAGCGCGCTGCGGCGATAGGATTCCATAGCAGGCTGCAGCCTGCAGCCAACAGTCACGTTATCAGCGAAGGGTCGGAGAGCTCGAGAGCAATGCTCTTAGATAACGTCCTCCCTACGTCTTGACAGCATTGTTTACGGCCCCTTATTATCATTACGTCGTTCCGTGTACATAATGTTGTATATTTAATTATATCGTTCAAACCACGAAAACTTCCTTTCTGATAAATCTAATATTCTGACAGTAAATAATAATTGACTGATTAAGTGCATGTCGACCAGGGGTCAATTATCGTTTGCGTCATTAACTAACACACACACATGCACTCTTTAGGATATAGACAAACATTAGCACTTTTACACTGACCTTTAAAAGTGAAGTTCTTGGGTCGTCTCCTCTTCACGACATCATCCTCGTTGTGGTTGAACCTTGGCGGTGGCATTTTGGGTACCTCGCTGGGCACTGAGGTAACTTCGCCGGCGCCACCTCCCCCTGTCGCCAGGTATCCACCCACCGAGTGACGTCTGCGCCCTTGCAGGGGAATAGTGTAGAACACCTCTTCTCGCTCCTTCACACCCTCTGATGTCATCACCGAAGTATTGATTTTTCCTTTCCTATCATGAAAATAATTTCAAATGTTCACATTCTCTGGACACAAATTTACGATCTACTAAAACGTTGTGACGCGCACGCGCACGCGTAGAGGTCGGTAATACAAAAAAAACTGTTTCTGCTCAAATTCAATGGTATCTATTTTATGTTACTGAAATCTGGAGTCGTAAATAACTATGATTTATGTCCTTAACGACGAAAATTCCTCTTATGTGAAAGATAAACAAAAACTGTTAAAACATTGATAACATTAACTACGTCAATATAATGCTTACTTCAATCTCGGAGCTGTGAAAGTGTGCTTCATGTCGCTGGGAGCGCAGTCGCCGGGTCTCGGCTGTCCTTTGAGGAATGCTTCCGCCTGCTCTGGTTCTTTAGCAGAGAGCGATCTTAGCAGGGCCCTGAACTCTTTGCGCCTGGGGCTGTCGGGTTCCCTGCGCCGAGGCGAGCTCAGTGGCCGCATATCCGACCAGCCTCGGGCCGGCGCTGACCGGGAACATTGCTCCGTGCTCGCTGCTGCGGCTGAAGTGGAACTGTCAGCGACATCTTTATCGGGGAACGCGAAATACGATGGATTATCTGGAACAAGGAGTAACGAAAATGAGGTGCTATAATAAAGTGTTTTTTTCTTTCTTAATTGAAATACTTCTAAAAGTTTTAGTTACACTATGACTAAGAACAAAGCGTAACAAAATGCAGAAGGTTATTAGGCCTGCTATCTAGTTACAATAACAAGCAAGGCTGGTCTTCTGGCGAGGGAAACTATAAATAGTAGCCGTCTTACCGAGGACCATAGCGCGAGTGCGGCGTCGCCGGCCAGCGATCTACGACTGGCCGCGGGAATTATTCAATAACGACAATGAAGTAACGGCTCTCCATTACGTCCACCGCCGCCCCGTGCCGCGGCCGGCCGTGTAGACCAACCTACTTTTATAAGCCGGAAAATGCGAATTGAAAGCAATCTTCATCCCAACTCCAAGTCCGCCATACTTAAACCGTATATGGAACGGTCGCTGATTTATCTTCACATACCAACATGCTAGGACTTAAGGACTTTACACTCTAGGTTTAAAGAGATAAAGATTAAAATTAAATGTTTAAATGGACGCAAAATAATCACACATTAAATTGATCGATTACACACACTACACACTTACACATTAAATTATATTACTGTAAAAGTCGAAAAAAGTAGACATTACACATTTCGTAATCATATTGTTCTATAAAAAAGTCATGTGTCCTAGTAATGTTTTAAGACGAGATTAGCAGTTTTTTCTTTATGTATTTTTTACTAAATAATATATAGATACTTATCAGTTTTATTACTTCTATTGTTTATTATACTGGTTCCCAAGATTTTTAGATTTTGTCGGCTTTCAGGTGGCCCACATTCATTGCTCTTGACTATATAAGAAAAGCATAATATCAATCGATACTTTAAAAATTATATATTACTTAGTTACATATTTAAATGAACGTACAGACGTCTAGAATAATAACAGAATATTATTTAGCCAAGCTCACCGCTTACCGCTCACTCGTGCAAACTTAACAAGCTTTAACTAAATCTGTATTTAGTGGGAACGAAGGAATCCATTAATGTAGTTTTTGTGTGTCCCGCATGTGCAAAGTATTATTTCTAATATTTGGGCCGAGGGTAAGGGCGAGGGCGAGTTTGGGGGGGAGGGGGGAATGAAAAGACCATCCTCATACATGTGTTACACAAAAACGGACTAATGGACAGTAGACTGTCTCATTTAAACAAATAAAAATCTATTGTGCACAGTGAATGCTGGAATACACTAATTTATTACTGAATCCTAGTTAGAATTGATGTAAAAAAAACATGTATTTGAATTATGTTTATGTATACATATGATTGAAACTTACTAATATTTAAAATGCTAAAGTTTAAATTTGTAACGAAGGTAAATTATAATCTGGAATAGCTTATAACCTACTTCCTAAGTTTTTCTTCAAAAACGCGCGGACAAAATCGCATGCAACAGCCAGGGATATGATGAACCTAAGTTCGTTAGAGTCAGTTTATAAAACGACATAAAAGCTTGCTTAGGTTTGAAATATTCAAAGCACATAGGTACATCTGCTTTAGAATATCAGTTATGTTCGGGACATCCGTTCTTCTAAACTGATGAATCAAAGTCTATTCTTAGAATACGTTTTAAAAAAATATACACACAAGTATAAGCAAAGTGATCGTATTATATTTACGTTTCGCGTAAAGTTGACTCATTTGTAATAATATTAAGAAAGAAAATTGCATATAAAATAATTAAGAAGTTCTGCAATGATTCACATAATTCTCGTTCCTTGAAAGCTAGACTTTAGAGAAATATCTAAAAGTACTAACTTCATAGACTACTTTACTAAAACGTAATTCAAATCACCACTCACAACGCGATGCTCGGCAGACAGCTACGTGTAAATAATGTTACTTATATCATGTTATATATAATTTAAATGAAAAAGGAACATAATGTAATTTCGATTGCATTAATTTTTTAGCATTAGCTTGAGCTAGTATCGCTGCTGCGCCATAATTTGATTTATTGGAAGCAATGTTAATTTAATAATTATTGATTAATGTTCACTTATAAGTACTAACACTATTTTTAAGCCTATACTAACAATTCTATGGATTTTTATGATCTGAAATAAATGATTATTATTAATCTTTGGTCTCCTAATATTTTTGGACAAGCAGACTCGTGTCGATTATAACGTTACAAGCTTATAAATAAGTTATCAATGTAGTACAAACTAAGATACGGCAAAATCTATAATTAAGTAATAAAATTATCACGACAATAATAAACCACAATCAATTACGATCTATGAAACAAAAATCGTTAATACCGAACGGTGGGCGGGCGGCGGTTTATCATTGATTTACGAACTAAACTCACTTGTAGCTCGAAGGCAATACTCGAACTGTGGTCCCATGGTAATTCTTGACGCGAGTTTCGGTTACGTTAAACACGACACATCCCGTCGAAGGCGCGCCGTGATCTGCGCCCTGCGAGCGCGGGGCGAATGCTTGCCGTATGTGGTGTTTGGTGTAGGCAAAGGCAGGTGGAACCCGGGCCAGGGAACTAGTGAACACGTGCGTACCCCGGGAAGAGCTTTCTCAGCACGCGTCAGGAAGTGCGCACACAAGCTACCACCGCGCACTGGCCCAAATACAACACAAATAGATGGAGCCGAGGAATTCCGCTAGGATACTGTTTAAAGGATTACGTACCATATGTGTTCATTCTTCATTATAATATGGAATTATTGTAAATACTTTAAAGCAAATGCACTGTTTACAAATGCGAGCAAAAAAATATTTTTCGATAGTTTTAAACATGTTAGTGTTTCGTAATCATTAATTTTATATCATTAACTGAAAGCTTACATTTCCGCTTTAAGTTTCTAGATACAGTCCTAAAAAATCTCCCGATATGTCTTGGATTTAACAAAAATATTGAAATAGAAATTAAGAAGAAATTGTGTATATAAAGGCGTTATCCAGATATCGAAAAGCACCAATATTTCCAGAAAAAAAACTTTGAACAAAGGAAGTACAAGATAAGCATCAGACAAAAGATTTAAATATTTATAAATAAAATGTATGATTATAACGAAGTATGAAGGTAGTCAGATTGCCTACCATATGTTTTTATAGGTAGGGGAGTCTGTGCCCAGATTTAATTTGAGTGCGCGTGCGCGTGCGTGCGTTTCGGTAGCGGGCAGCGCGCGCCGCACCGCCGCGCCACCGCGCCCGTGTTTGTAAATAAACCTCGCACTTTGTTATTGCCGTTCATTCATATTCCTGACCGGTGCCAGCTTACTATATACATCGTTTATAATTTTTATGGAAAAGGAGGTTAACTAACGAGGATAAATCAAATAGTACTATACTCTATACCGTTTTAACTTTGTTATGTGTTTAGTAATAAAAGTTTGGTATAAATTACAGAAATATTATCGAAGTTGTGTTATTTATAGTTATTTTATTGTATATATTATTATGAAATATAAGCGAATTCTACAAAGTTTTTAAACTCGATCCTTACTCATCCGAGTCGTCAGTAAAATGAGAAGTTTGACACAAGTTGACATTTCATGACGAACACAAGTCATTAAGTCGAAACAAGGTCAGTCAAATGTACGTACGCACCCGAAACTTTGAAACACATATCATTTACATATATATGTCCTTCATACTACACTATTAACAAGGTCTAGATATATAGGATATATATAAAGATGGAAAACTCAATTTTTGAAATATATCCCAATGAAAAAATATGTTTAGTTTATAATTTATGTTTAACCTGACATTCAGTATATAACCTAGATTTCGCGAAAGACGGTAGGATGTTATGACGACCGATTTTCAAAAATTACCATTTTGTTGCTGGAATGAAAGAAAAAAAATATACCAGATGTGAGGCAAACTGTTTACTTGCATCTGCCGTCGCACAAAGCCCACTTTTGTTGCGAACTTTAATTTGGAACGATTGACGATCGACGTTTAAAAAGGATGTAAAATTTGTTTTTTACATTTTATTTTACTCCATTTCTTTTTGTAAATGATATACGAATATTACGATGAAAAAAAAAATATAATTACATTCATAACTAACTTGTTAATAAGCGGATGTTACGGGGAAGAAGTATATTTTTTATCAAGTTTTCTACAACATGTAAATACTAAATCTTTATTCCTGTATACCATACGATTGTGCATAATGCTTGCGACGCTATAAATAAAATTTCAAATCATACGAATTAATGAATGTTTTTCGCCGCGAACCAAACGAACAAGTAATACAAGTCGAATGCAGTGTAATTTGACATCAATTAAACAAATGAAGACACATCGGCGAAAACGGATTACAAATAAAAATAAACATCGGTAGGATTTGGAGTTCAAAATCCGCACTGTATTTACGGAATGCGCACAAGTTTATTTATGCGATGCGCATATGTTGAGGCGTGCATATCTGCAAGCAGGGTCGCCACACGACCACCAAACCTTAGGACTGTCCGGAATAACCGCGAGTCTCTACTGCCGTAATATCAAGAACATAATGTTGGGTACATCTTCTTAAAGAGAACCGAAGTGACGACAATGAGATTTTATACAACAATTTCGGATGATACTAACGTATAGATAATCGAGTACCTATCTAACATTCGCATAGTGAACAATAATCCTCCAAAAGATTATTCCGTCTACTTTTAAATGTCTTTATTCAATTTACTTTTTGATTTTTCTCAAAATATATATATAAATTGAACAATGTTTCTAGTTGTCCGAACGCTTTGTATACAATGAGCAACCCTGCCCGACAGAAGTTACACTTAGTCACCGGGAATTTCAATGTTGAAGCCAACATCGGTGAAAAGAGACTAATGTTTTGATATTAAATCGCCTCGACATGACTTATACGACTTTATACTTGAGTGATATGGACACCTAAAAACAAAAGACAGTCTAAGCTTCTAATGGCAAGCGGCTTGCTTTTGTTTTTGTCAAGGTGTCTTAAATAGATTTAAATGTTGTTCGAACTAAAAATACTCGCAAAGATATGATTGTTTGTGTGAATATTTGTTCACAAACGAATTGATCTTGATTTTATTTTATAAAATGAGTAATAATGCTATTAAAGGTTTGTTAAACTATGAAAACTTTCGTGAGACATTTCACTATACTACTTATAAAACGGCTTAACTCACGTGTAAATCGATGTCGGTACCGACTAGTTTCGAGCCCATCGGGGGCTCTTCTTTAGGGTGGCCCGTCGCTCGCGAGCGAACGCGCTACTGGACCCAATCCCACTCACCTTAAAGATTTGTCTTTATGAATTTTACTTTGCATAATCATGAAAATTGAATTTATAAAACTCTTGCAGAAGCTTAAGCTAGTTTAGAATGATTTTATAATGAATTAACAAATATTTTTTAACGTTTCAAAATACCTATTATATAAATGACGACCTAAAATCTATATCAATAAATTTGTATTCGTTTAATAGTACTTTATATTTGATTAAACGGAAGTGGTGCATGTTGTAATTAAATTTATATCAATGTATTACAAAATAGGTGATCACATTCAACCTACATGCATTTAGATAATCGTCCAACAAGAGTTACAGTGAATGGTATACAGAGGGGTAGACAAAGATGGTCATTATCGGCCGGTCAGCGCTCGACGACGCGACGTCGGCTTAGATCCCATTGGCCGCTTCCGCTTGTATCGAATTAATTTACTACATACGTGTATATATACATATGTACATATGAATGCGACGCTAATAACAACATCCGCTATATTGTACTACAGATTTGAAGTCATTCTGTGCATTCTTTCTTTAATACTAGAAACATATGATATCGTGCGAACGGCGGGAAGTCGTTGAATGCGAAAGGCGAGGGTCTGCATTGTGGAAGGCATTGGGGAACGCTTGTACCCAGCAGGCAAACAAGGGCTGGTGATGTATTCTATCTCAGTTTTTTCAAGTTTATGAATATTATTTAGTACGCGGGTTTCGGTTGCGGAAAATAACATAATAAGTAAGAAACGTTTTTTTTTTTATAAATTGTCATAAAGCTTCTAGTTCGTAGTTGTATAAACAAATTTAAATTTTTTGCATGTTGCCGCTTTTAATGTATTTACGTGCACCCGAACCCTCTTGCTAGAGTATCGGATATCCGTTTCACACAACAAAGGGAGGGTTCCAGCGAGGGTGTCTGTCGAGATACGTTAAAACTAAATCTTAATGTTTTCTAAAAAAGCTATGCCATGTTAAATACCGGATATGTGGAAGAAAACGTTTACTGCTGATGTCACACTACGAATGAATTACAGTTTGTAAATGTTTATAGAGAAGCATAGATTAATAAACTAATATTTTGTCAAAAAAATCGTTACTAATTTTTGGAACACTTAATAACACTTAACGTATGGGACGTTATAAAATTTAACAACTATTGCCTATAGTATACTTAGTAATAACAACAGTGGGTTGGTTTATTCGTCAACATTTTTTTATTAGGTCTTGTGACAAACAAACTATCTAATATGTTCAAAAAATAATAATAATAGTATTTACTGTCCTAATTATCCTCCATACAATTGCACAATGCACTGCTACAGGTACATACAAAATCATTTTAATAAATATTTATGCAATAGGCCAATTTCGATGGAAAATCCTTAGAAGATTTCGCTACGTTCAAAGTTCATCGACCAAGTCGGCTTGTTTGAAGAAACCCAGATCACGAATGCTTTACGTCATGATATTTCGGTTAATATGTCTATGAAGGAAAGGCCTGTGTGTATTAATTTACTAAATCTTGAGAGTGAGATGTAAAATTTATTTTTGACGTTAACACTCTAAAGCTCTATAAACGAATCTGTGTAACGTGTTTCCAAGAAGAATGTTCATAGAAACATATAGTTGTCTCTTTCCTTCTCTTGTGAAAAATCGAGATAACAATATACTTTCTATGTATGCTTCGGCAGTGTAAACAGTGAGAGACTTTTCTCATCATCATCTAAGAACGTTTTAGTGCTGATTGCTGAATGCTCTTAATGTTACATCGAATTTATATCAATGTGTTTGTTACGTTGTAAATAAATACTTTATTGAAATTACGTAGTCACTTTGATTTATTCATTTCTAGCGATATAATAAAGCCCCTGTATATAATGGCGT
The DNA here is from genome assembly GCA_027563995.1 of Papilio gigon. Taxonomy (NCBI): domain Eukaryota; kingdom Metazoa; phylum Arthropoda; class Insecta; order Lepidoptera; family Papilionidae; genus Papilio; species Papilio gigon. The sequence continues at coordinate 3,904,778 of JAODUI010000030.1, read as the reverse complement.
CGTTTCAAAAGCTACTGCGAAGCAGAAGATAGTAGTAAAAAAATGTTTACTAGAGTTCGTAAAATACGCGTAAAATAGAGTTACCGACTCCTACTCAACGCGCATGGTAAAATGTTTAGAAGTTGAATGCCAAAACAGTTAATCTTATTACCAAAGTATGTTCACACGTAACACACGTGGGTTAGATGACACACATCATTTCGTGTGTATGATGCATGCGTCTTCAAACTTTCCTCGTATCATCATTGCGGTCATATTTTACAATTACCATCCAACGACGACGCGATTTAATTGATCGACTTCTGTCAGAGTAACGAGTCTTTGTAGTTTTTGATTATTTATTATGATAATTTAGGTTCATAATAAAGTTAACGAAGGTACACACAAGGAATAACAAAGATGTAATTGATGCATTGTCCAAACGGGACACGGCCGCGGCGATTGTTTGGCGCGTTTAACAGTACATCGCATTGTCAATGTCAGCCCAGTCCCTACATACCGCTTAGTGGGTTAATGAAAAACAATAATAAATATTTTAATTATTATTACTTCCTCGAGATAACCGTGTAAGAATAACTTGATAAGCATTAAAGCAAAGCATCAAAATGGAACTAACAAGGTCGGCCATTTTGAAAATTATGAAAAATGTAGAATGACAATCGCTGTTTTGACCTAAGAGAGCTGCAGACCCAGGGCGGGGTCGCGATGGCGCGGGATTAAGTTAGGTGGAGACTTTCAATGACTGTGGTCAAGACACACTTCGGGTCACTGCGTCACTCTAGTTAGTTAGAATTTAACCGCTGTTTTTAATAACTTTAGCTTTTTCTTATTATTATGACGTCTTATATTACGTTTATAAAACTTTTACGGCTTAACTTAAACCTGCCGGTGCGTTATGTGCCGAGTTTTGCAAACACCAAAATAAGCTGTGATCAGGCAAAACAGTGCGATATGATATAGGGTGCTGGTACACACGAGTCGAAGTCCCGTTGTTTACATCTTTTATAAAAATAGCGCCGTACTAGTTTATACGTACCCGATTTGGTTTGTACCTTTATAAACAACGTAGCGCGCGTACCAACTGCTTTTGTACCATATACCGAGACGTGACGTGGGTTTTTAATTTTGAAATATCAAGGTTTCAAGTCAATCGTTTATTTCGGAGTATTGTGAAAATTTAAAGTTTTTATGAAATATTTAGTAAATTTCTATATTCTAAGGTAACAATTATCAGTATTATAAGAATAGAAATAGTTTACTTACTCATATTAAAAATGCAAAATTTTTGTACGTTTTAGAAGGTTCAGGGCGACTGCACCGATCTGTGTATAATTTGGTAAATTGGTTTTAGTTATTTTTTTTACTCTACGCGGACGAAGTTGGGTCCCTAAGACCTGTAATAATTAATGACAATTTACAGAGAAATATATTATAATAGAAAAATATCTCTTGGGCCATTAATTTATACAGGAAATGAAACATTTTCGATTTTTTACTTATTTAAAATTTACTTATTTTCAAATTCACCATTGAATATGTTGTCTTACATACATAATAAGTAAAATGTTGTAATTATAAATATTTACTGGCCTGTTTCAGTTGCGAATATTGCTTTCCGCATACATAATGTATGCATGTATTCAGCGACGGTGATGCGCTCGCAGGGTTATGACCAATTAATTGATGTAGAATTGAATCGTTGCTTTATATTCCAATGGCAAATTTGTTAACGTCTTCAGAAATCATTTTAATCTAATTTTAAAACGCCTGTTTTTTTTTTTTGATAAAATTGGGCACAGTTAAACTTTTTTGTTCGTTCATCTTTTTAATTTCAAATGTGTATTTGTCTATTATTATAATTACAAAGTAATTATTACATATTTAAAAAAGATGAGACGGTTTAGGTATTTAAAATTATTTTCAATATTTAAGTATGTAATTGTTTTCCTTACAATAGTTGGATAAATCTGGTAAAAAATATATTATTTTATCTGTATTGTTACGGGTCATACAGCGCAGGGGGCGCGCGGGCGATGAATAAAAATACGTAGGGCAATATGAAATTCCCTCCGCGTATACGTTCATATTAAATCCATCTCCACAAAAAAATGATAGGTTGAACAAACTTTGGGCGGAGACACGGCGCGAATAGAAAATGTGGGAACGAAGCGCGGGAGCATTGTTGTTAAGCATTCATATGCCGGCACTCACCCATCGTCCGCGCCGGGACATCCGCCGATGCTTCCGCTGCCAAAGATGGAAGATCTTCGTACTAGTTCGTTGACAGCGGCCGGCGATGTGTTCTGCGCCGCACCATCACAACTGGCAACACTATACCTGTGTCCGACACAGTTAATCGCACTAGGTGTTCATTTATTTATTTATTTTTTAATTCGTAGCCGCGAGACGCGCGCGCCAGTGAGCGGCGCGGGCTTACGTACGCCGACGCGTCTTCGGTCTTCGGGAGCTATTTTTGATGCAAAAGCGCGTTGGAAGTTGAGACGCCAATGTCTAGAGCATGCACGGAATATGCAATGTCGTCAGCCCTGATGTTTATACACCGTTGTAATTCTAGCGGCCGTCGTCTTTAGCCGATTTATTGCCATCGTAAATATCTTTTTAGCTAATAGAGAATTTATTTATGTCTTAATACTCGAAAATAACACAGTTTGTTTTGCGAACGCACATTTATGCCGAAAGGAAAATATGTTCTTTAACAATACTGCTTAGTAAATTATTGACATGAAATAAAACCATTTGTACATTTATATTAACAAACACAGTTTAGTGTGTGTATACTAATTCTAAGTTTCTTAGACATTCGTAAATAATATTTACGGCTACAAGATGCTCGAGCATCGTATAAATCATATAATTTTACTAAAAAAAAAACATGCTTTTAAAGTAAATTTTTCTGGCTTTATTATAAGTTATAATTAATTTATTACAATAAGATTTAAACGTTAATGTTTTCGCCTTGGAAAATGTAAAAACCAAAACTTTACAATTTTGGTTAAAACAATTAAAGTATATTTAAAGCTACGTAGATTGGAATATTTAAAATGTACAATTATTTTTTACGCAATGTATAAATACTTTATTATTCATGCTGCATCCAGCATAGAACAAATGTTAGTCCCTCTACATTGAACTGCCCTCGTATGTCTCTACACTTCCACTTTCTGCGTAATTGATGCTTGCATGCTCAAGTTACTATCGTAATAAGGATAAGTATGTTAATTCCACAGAATCCAGATTTTTTTGTTATTAGAAAACAAATAGTACGGCCGCTACTGTGGAAGAAAATACATATGAAAGGCACTGTCGTATATACGTGTAGTTCTTAGTAAAGGCAATAGAGGGCTCTGTTAGAAAACAGTTCCTGCAAAATGTTGATTAATTATTGTTCATTGCATACATTTTTTTCAACATCTATGCCAAATTTAACAGCGATGAGTTAAGTCAGTTTAGAGATACGTAATAACAAACATCTAAAGCTATGAAGTATGATTTAATTAACAAGTAAATTTTATTGATACTTAAATCAAATTAACCACTTTTTTGTTCTTAGTTACTAATCTGAAACCAAAAATTAAGATCTTAATAACGAATTGAAATACATCTGACATCAATTATATTACAACAAGATTGTCATAGGATCGGATTGGATTTAATTTTAGCGCCAAGTGCTAACCGCTAAAATTGTCTGTCACATGCAACTTGTGCGTTCCGTTCTGCAAAAAAATAATTTGAACCTTTATAGTTGGTTGTATTATTTTATCAGAACCATACATTAATATATATTAATCATAAATAAATGATACTGTGAGTGTAAAGCGTATAATGATATAACATTGGTCAATATGCCTTCCATTTGCCTTTTGAAACGAAAGAAGAAAACTTATTGCGTGAAATGAAGTGGAAATTTTTGAGTTGCCACTTAAGGCTTAAAATGTAATTATTGATTTTGGTAATTTGGCATTGGCAATAATGAACTCTAAACTAAATTAAGGGTTTAATATTTTGTTTGTAAAAATATTAAGATAGAAAAACATGCCTAATACCAACACAATAAAAAACTTAAAGCCTAATGCTTTTCGTATCTTTTATGTGATTTTAAGCGAAAACAGCGTACTTGTGCGCAAGCGTACGACGATTAAGTTAGCTGGGTCTAGCTAGCAATCGGCCAGTATTTTATTGGGTGTTGTGCGGGAGGGTCGGTCGTGAAAATGACCGGAGTGGATGAGATACTGAATTATCAAAGAAACCCTGACGACGATTATTACGCTTTGCTGGGTTGCGACGAGAACTCGACGGTAAGTGTAATGCTGTGCATTGTTTACAATTTGACAATTGATAACATACATACAATAGCAATTAACCTTTGTCAAAGTATTGATTCGATGTTCTATTCAATGACCTTATTTCAAGCGAAGGCTCTACGTGACCTACATCCTTCAAAACATACTTATACTTGGTAGAGGTGTTATAAATACAAAGGCAGCTACATTTCTTATAATACGCATTTACTTTAAAAGGAAAAACCATATACCACATCACTGAATCAACTGTTTTAACTTGGGATTCCCAAATTGTTATACTGTCAACTTATTTTTTGTCTTTTTTTTCTTACAAATTACAGGTTGAGCAGATAACTGCAGAGTATAAGGTGTTGGCTCTTCAACACCATCCTGATAAGAATGATGGTGATAAAGATGCTGAAGCCA